>WBMV01004137.1:2747601-2788572 GCA_013396655.1 Campylorhamphus procurvoides
CCCCGCCGCCACGCTGCGCATGTGCGCCCCCCCCACCGCTACTGCGCCTGCGCGCGGCCGGAGCGGGAGTGGGGATGGGGAAATGGGGTGTGGAAATGGGGGTGGGAATGGGAATGAGGATGAGGATGGGGTGGAGACAGGGACGGGCATGGGCATGGGCACAGGTTGGGATGGGGATGGGAATGGGAATGGGCATGGGCATGGGGACAGGGATGGGCATGGGGATGGGTCCCGTCCGCTGCCCCCCGCCCTCACACCCATCGCCAGCCCTTTGGGAAACAGAGCCTACCGGCGGCCCGGTCTTCACCCAGCTAATGGCACACACGGCACTTTGTGCGGTTTGTGTGACCCCGGTTCTGCCCGCTGCCTCTGCCCCAGCTCGGCTCCCCCACAGCCCTCAGGCGGCTCCGTGTGCTCCTTGGCTGCCTCAGAGCATGTCTGTGGTCAGAGACATCGGCACAGGCACACCTGCCCGGCCGAGAAACGGGACACAATACATCTTTCTCCAGTGGGTGATGAGGAACGTCATTGACCTCTGCCCGCACTGCTCGGGGCAGTACACACAGGTCCCACAGAACACACATCCCTGTGCCTTTGCAGTAAGTCATCCATCAGCTTCTGGACTGTGCAAACTGACCTGCCTGCTGGAGACCTTGCTTTGTTCATCAGCTGGCATTTCAGCAAGGTGACCAGATCCTTAGGGAGAAGCAAGAGCAGGGCTGCTCCGTGAGGGTGGATAAATCACTGGTGAAGGTCATCCCAGTGCAAGCAGTGACAGGGCACAGCCCACGGGGCCCACGCTCAGTGTGCAGGGTGCTGGCACGACAGCACACATCAGCAGTCCCTGAGAAGCCCAGGTGATGAACCAGGTGCATCCAGGAAAGCACAGTGTAGGCACAGGGTCTATCCAGGGCCAGAAACAGAGGTGCAGGCAAGCTACCTACAAGACAGGCCCAAGGTATATCAGAATACAATGCTGGAGACAGATATACCTACAACATAGCTCAGGCAAAGACCTCAATTGAGCCCTACCTTAGCTTAAATGGAGGTCCTGGGCAAAAGGCATTCCCAGGTGTTCAGGGCAACTAAGGCCAGTATATGTCTGGGGCCCCAACACAGGCTTACACAGCTGCTCATAAATTTAAAAACTTGTTTCATTTCTCCATTTCTCTTTTGCTGTTGTGATCTCAATAGCAAAGTTATCTATCATGCTGGATTCCAAAACGGTACT
The DNA here is from genome assembly GCA_013396655.1 of Campylorhamphus procurvoides. Taxonomy (NCBI): domain Eukaryota; kingdom Metazoa; phylum Chordata; class Aves; order Passeriformes; family Dendrocolaptidae; genus Campylorhamphus; species Campylorhamphus procurvoides. The sequence goes on from WBMV01004137.1 coordinate 2,748,833, forward strand.
GTTTAATCTCCCTAATGCATAGGGAGATTAATATATGGGAGATTAACAATATACTGGGATTTAATATATGGCCCCTTTCCTACATCTTATGAAAAATAGGAGAAAACAGAGATTACTTTTTTTCTGGTTTTTTGTTTGTTTGTTTTTTAGCACAGTTACTTAGGAGTTACAGAGACACTGAACTGCAATTTTTGTTCTTGAAAACAGATTCAACAACAAAAAAATCCCTTATATTTCTGCTGCAGTCAATGGAAGCAGCTGCAGTCAGCACCTTTGAATAGAAGCAGGTCACTTAGATGCCTAAATATAGATTTGAAGCCAGACTTTCAGAAGAGTTCCATACCCATTTTATTTCTTCCACTGTGCTTAGAACTTGACATTTGCGCATCATACAGTGCTGCATGCATCAACATGACTAACGTCTGTCACATACATGTCTTTCATCTTTTTTCCACAGTAAGTCTGTATAGTGAAGCATTTTAGCTCATAAGTGTGTAATAAAAAACAAACATTTTCCTAGATTTGTTACAGAGAAGGCTGAGAAAGGAAGTTTTCCCTTTTTCTGGAAGACTTTCTTGTCATCTTGGCCTAGATTCTAGAGATCTTCCCTGCAAATATGAATTCTCACTAAGGAACTTTGTTTTATCAGAGGAATGAAAGGTGTTGACCATAATATTTACAGCAGAATTAAAAAAAGTCAAAGGCTTGAGCTATCTTCATGAAAAGGAAAGAGGCAAAGATTTAACCTCTCCAATTTTAAGTACCAAGAACAGGATGGTTGCCTGTACCTGTCTTTCCTATAGGAACCACTGTGGACACAGGTTGTCTTCTGAATCCATGATACAGATGCAGCTAGACAAAGGGGTCACCTGAAGAGGCAAAATTTGATTACGCTTGCAGCCTACATTCCTCCTGGGAAGTCTCTTTCTCTCAGTTGTAACCCTACCCCTTAAAATAAAATGAAACAGCCTGAGTCTGGGACCAGGCCCTCCAGCCAATGCCCAGAGTAAAAATTTCCCCAGTCCAGTTCTTCCAGCCTAGATTTCCCTTCCACTCCCATTTAACTCCCCTCCAGGGCTCTCTCTCCCCATTCTAACACTGACTCTGAGAGCAAACCCAGTCTCATGCTGAGTCAGGAGGCAGGGTTCCCAGTCACTGCCTGCACCAAAACATTCTTACAGCCACAGTCTCTTCAAAGTCTATCATTTCCTTTGGCATGTTCCCTTTTAAGCCCCACTCCATCAGCAGCTCTAGACTGTGTCTGACTGCCCAGCTTAATACTAACACAGTTCCTTAGACCAGGACCCCAGCCAGTGCCCTCAATAAAACGCTGTCTCTGCCACATTTTCTCTGCCCCGCACCCTGTGTTTTCCAAGCTCCTTTCTAGCTCCATTCCAGCTCCAGCTCCAGCTCCAGGACCTCTCTGACACTAAACTCTAACCTTAAGCCTCAAACAAACCATATGCTGGGCTTCAGATGTGGCCTCCAGCCAGTGCCCACACCAGAAAGTTCTTTTTGCCAAGTTCTTCTGGCAGCCTACACTTCCCTGGAACAGTCACTTTCTAGCCCCAAGTCAGCTGCAGCTGTTCTCTCTTTCCTTCTGTCAAACATAACCTCAAACCTCACCCTACACCTGGAAGTTATACTGAGTCTTGGACCAGGCCCCTCAGCCAGTGCCTCCACCTACAACTTTTGGCAGCCAAGCTATCCCTGTGGCCCAGCCTTTTCACTAGCAACTGCTCTCAAGCCTCATTCCAGCTGGAGCTCTAGGCTCTCTTTGACTCCTAGCACCAACCCTAACCCTCACACTAGCTGCATGGTGAGCCTCAGACCAGGACTTCTGAGCAGCATTCACAACAAAAAGTTCTTGCAACAAAGTTCTTCATGCACCTCACATGTCCTAGGCCTGTTCTAAGTGCAGCACTAGACCATGTCATGTTGTGAAAAATAACCCCAGCTGTAACTCCAGCCATAACAGTACGCTCAGCCTCAGATCAGGCAGCCCTGCCAAGCTCTCCTTAAATTTAGACTTCCCATTCAAAGCCCCTGACTAACTCCTCTCCTGCTAGAATGCTAGGCGCTCTCTATTTCCCAGCCCTAACTCTAATCCTGATGTAAACATAACCCTTTTAATGCCCACACCAAAACATTCTCCCAGCCAAGTTCTCCTTGCAGCCCATCTCCTTTTTAACCCCACTCTCACTGCAGCTCTAGGCTCTCTTTCTTTTAACCCTGAACATAACTCTAGTCTCTGGAGCTAGGGGGCAGATACAGTGGTGGCTTCTGTGAGACGATGCCAAAAGTTTCCACCATGTCCAATAGAGCCAGTGCCTGGCAGCTCCCAGATGAACCCACTGCTGGCCAAGGCTGAGCCCACCAGTGATGGTGGTAGCACCTCTGGGATAACATATTTGAGAAGGGAAAAAAATTCTGCAAAAACAGCAGCTGGAAGAGAGGAGTAAGAATATGTGAGAGGAACAACTCTGCCAACACCAAGGTCAGTGAAGAAGGAGTGGGAGAAGGTGCTCCAGGCACTGGAGTAGAAATTCCCCTGCAGCCTGTTGAGGAAGACAATGGTGTGGCAGCTGTCCCCCTACAGTCCATGGAGGTCCATGGTGGAACAGAAATCCCCGTGGAGGACCCCACATTAGAGCAGGTGAATGCCCAAAGGAAAATGTGACCCCATGGGAAGCCTGAACTGGAAGAGGCTTGTGGCAGGACCTGTGGAAGGAAAAGCTCACACTGGAGCATGCTTTCTGGCAGGACTTATGACCCTGTGGGGGACCCACACCGGAGCAGTCTGTTCCTGAAGGCCTTGCACCCTGTGGAAGCAGCCCATGCTGAAGCAGTTCATGAAGAACTGCAGCCTATGGGAAAGTGTTTCATTAGAGAAGTTCATGGAGAAGTGTCTCCTGTAGGAGAGACCCCACATTGGAGCAGGGGAGGAGTGTGAGGTGACCTCTACCTGAAGGAGAAAGGAGCAGCAGAGACAGTGTGTGATGAACCGACCACAGACCCCTATTCCCCATCTCCCTGCACCACTGGAAGGGAGGAAATAGATAAAATTGGGAGTGAAGTTGAGCCTGGGAAGAAGAGAGAGGTAGGGGGAAGGTGTTTTTAAATTTGTTCTTGTATCACATTATCCTCCTTCAATTCAATTGGCAATAAATTAAATTAATTTCCCCAAGTTAAGTCTGTTTTGCCCACAACAGTAACTGGTGCATGATGTCTCCTTGTCCTTACCTTGACCCTCAAGCTTTTCACCATATTTTTCTCCCCCTGTCCAATTGAGGATGGGAGTGATAGTGTAACTTGATGGGCACCTGACATCCAGGCAAGATCAAACCACCACACAGCTGTATCAATAAACCCAACCAAAGGTCAACCTTTGGACTAGAATTCATGAGACCAAGGTAGGCTTGGGAAAACTATTTATTTTATGTTGCCCAGTCTGCTCCATTTTTTGCTGACATTGGTACTAAAATTTCTGCTTTGTCCCACTTCAGGCGCAAGATGCTCTCAGCTGGAAGCTGGTGAACAAGGGAGAGAGAAGAATCATAAACGATCTAGCAAGAATGGCAGTCCTTGACTGACTTCATCAACAGTTAGAATAAATTAAAACAAGAGTGTGAGCTCTCACCTCGAATTTTAAGAGAAGCTTGGGATTAACCATGACTTAGCAAGCTTGCTTCTAAAATCTATTTGCTCTTTCTAATGCTTCCCACAAAGGTTTTTTTAGCATTACTGTTTAAAGATAACACTAATTTGTTACTTTATTTCAATATGAAAAAGCATATGAATAACTTGCTTTTTCTCTCATTGGTCACAAAGAGCAATTCTGCTGGTGAGTTAGGGTCTCTGATTTGAAGGAAAGGGATATCACATGGTCTGTAAGTGAAGCTTTGCCTAGCTACTGGAAGGTGATATTTCCCTTTACAATTATTTTCTGCAGCTGCAAAGAACAGAAGGCTCACAGAGTTTCCCTGGGCCAACTGCCATAGAAACTAATTTCAGCTAAGGCAGACTCATAAATTGTTCCATTACTCCATAAATTGGTCTGGGCACATGTCACTTCAAGCCAAGCTGGGTTACTTTAAATCTACCCTGTAGTTCTAAAATGCTGCCACTTTTTTAAAAGAACATGGCTTAAAGACATGATGAAAATAAATAATGTCTGAAGCGAGTTAATATTCTACAAGAGCACAAAACATACAAGGATTTCAAAGTATTAACCATTACTGTTTTTTTGGAAATACATAAAGACCAGATCAACTATTCTGAAGACAAATGCTTTCCTTCATTTGTAAAACAGAAAAAGAAATAGAAAACTAGTATCTACCAACTATTTAAAATGCAGACTCCTTAATTGCTCTGTATTCAGAAGAACAAATACAGTCTGTATGTGGGAATGATTACTGGCTACATATGTTTAGAGGCAGAAAGCATCCCCCACCCATTTCAAATATGCCATCAAGAGCTACAGGATTCACAGAATTTCACATTATTACAGAAGATTCCAAACAGTCTATGGAACAAAATTTGAAATACAAATTCAAAATTGTAAAAATTAATTTACAAAGATAAATGTAACAATTTCACAAGCAGAAAGGCTTCTGACATTTCATTTTAAGCACTACCAGTTTCTTTTTCTTCCTCAACAGGAAGCACAGTACAAAACCAAAGCCCTCAAATAGACTATCAGCCCCAATTTGAGATCAGGCATCTAATGTAAGTGATGCTTTCTTTTTCTGTTTGATTGGTTTTTTTAACAGTGAAAAAACAGGCATCCCACTTCAGTCTAGGCTTGGGAAATTAGTACAGGCAGGTGCAGCTCCTATAATCACAATCCTGAAAAGAGTGGAAGCCAGGACAGCTTATTTTCACCTTGTTCGGCTTTCCATAAACAAGGCAACTAAAAGTCTCCCTGCGATCGGCATCCAGCAGTAGCAGTGTCCATTTTAGTTCAAACAAAGTCAATTCTCCACAGGCAGAGAAACGCAAAAGCCCAACTGTCCCTCTCCCTCTGGGGCCCTCCGCTTCCCTTTTATGACTTCCCCACTTTGGCAGCACAGCTGCCAGTTCCACCTCCCAGCAGTTTAACAAGCCACAACTGCTAGGTTTTGCAGCTTATATAGTCTTTAAGGGCTAACCTCTTCCTTTTTCTGTAGAGAAGGCTTTTAACCCTTTATAGGTTCACAGGGCCTATAGCTCAACCTTGTGTGCAGCTTTCTAGAGTAACTGGGATTTTCTAGTGTCTCTCTGTTGATCCAAGTCCTGTTTTATCAGGTGTAGTCAGCTAGGAAATTGCAGAGCTGTTCCTGTACACTGTTACTCCAGCTGGGGGGCTAGAGGCCAGTATACAAAATAATGTATAAACCTTTTTTCTTCCCAGCAAATACCTCAAAGTTAATAGATTTCACTATTAAAATAATGATATTTTACAAATTACATCAAATGTAAGCTTAATAATGACATTCTGTATATACATCTTGTTGTTTACTTTTCAACTTGAAAGGTGTTTTGCTCAATATCAGGTAATAAATATAATTTCAAATAATCTATTGATTTCACTCATGCCTGTATAAAAGCTTTCTTATTCAAAATATTCTCTTACTGAAAAGATTTTAAGTTTCCACTATCTGCTTTTGATAACCTTTAAAATATAAAAGGATACAGAATTTAATAATAGATTAAGAAATAAGATGTAGTATTTAATTCTTTAATTGCACATCCTTTAATAAAAAATATTTGGTGCACAGTTTATCTTATTTTGTAAGAAAACCACTGTAGGTTTCTTTTTCCTCTAGCTGTTAATTTTAATATTTGCAAAATTTCAGAAGTCCTTTCAATTCATGGCCCAGAAATACAGCTTCCTTTCCACATGGTATTTTAGCATTTTGTGCTTACTGTGGTTAGGTACAGGAACTACAATAGCTGAAGAGCTGTTAGAGAACTATGGTCATTCCCATATGTTCTAATTTAGACAGGTGCCTCTAGAACTGTAGGTTTTGTTTTGAGAGAAGGTTATGCTTGTGCACTCTTTCAGTGCTGCTTTAGGACTTTTAGCATTATTCTGCTGAAGACATTGAAAGGCTACACTGATGTCAGTTAGGTTTAGCCCTGGGAAATCTCCTGAAAGTCATGGGAAAGTAAGATACAGAGTTTTCAAAGCTCAATTTATAAAAACATGCTTTTATTTTCAGTGCCTCTATTTTGGACAGAAAATGTTAGATATGAAGACCCTGAGCACTTACAAGAACTGAATATTGAAGTTCCAGCAAACCTTGTGAAAAATGGGTCTCGCACATATCCAATAGTATGTTGGCAAACAAAAGCCCTGCCTACATTTAAGGAAATCACATAGTCACCATTTCACCACACATCAGTTTGATCCAGACTTCATGCATTCCAGTTCTGAAATCTCCAAAGAAGGAAGTCCTGCAACCTTTCCAGTATTTTGTCACCTACACAGGGGAAACATTTTTCAGCATATCTAATAAGAATTCCAAATGATCCAGCTGATGTCTGCTGTTCCTTGTCCTGTCACTGGACACCTCTGCAAAGAGCCTGGTTCTGTCTTCTCTGTGCTCCTCTCCCATTAGGTATTTGGAAGCAGCAGTGAGACCTTTCCTTTGCCTTCATTTCTCTAAACACAGCCATATCTCTGTCTGTTCTCACATAGCATGATGTGCAGCCCCTTAACCATCCTGGTGGCTCTCCACTGCACTTGCTCCAGTGTGTCAATGCCTTTCTGGCCCCGGACGCCCCCAAACTGGATGCATCTCTCCAGATACAGCCTCCTAAGTGCTGAATAGAGAGGAATAAATGCAGTGGCTACACTGTTGTTATACAACCCATTTATTCTGTCCTAGATGCAAGATCCCAGATCCCATTTGCCCTTGAACTTCATAAGTTTCTGTCAGATCATTCTCCAGTCTGTCCAGATTTTTTGAACCACAGGCGCTCACTCCAATGTCATGCTGACCACAAACCTGCTGAGAGTGCACTCCATTCCATCACTGAGGTCATGAATAAAGATATTAAACAGTGCTATCCCCAGCATGAATTCTTGAAGGATGCCCCTCGTACAACCAGTCACCAGTTCTGCTTCATATTGTTGATTACAACTCTTCCAGCACAGTGGTCTGGCTGATTTTCTAGCCATGTTATCATCCACTTACGGAGTCCATACCCCATTAATTTGGCTGTAAGGAGATAATGGAAGACCATATCAAAGGCCCTGCTAGAATCAAAGTACACAACATTCAGTGCTCCTCCCTTCATCCCAGAGCAAGCCATCTCATCAAAGAAGGCAATCAGGCTGTTCAGGTATAATTTACCCTTGATAATTCTGTGCTGGCTATTCCAAATCATCTTCTTATCTTTCCTGCACTTGGAAATGCTTGTAGCAGATTCAATCTGTAACATTCCCAGGGAGTGCAGTTCAGCTGAGTGGCCTGTACTGCATCAAATTCTCTTTCTTGTCCTTCTCAAAGATGGATGTGAGTTTGCATTCTTTCTTCTTTATGGCTTCTTTGCCATATATTATTATTTCAATCAATTAAAAAAAATTACAATGGGACCCTAAAATGCTATTAGAGGGTTAGAAACTATCCAGTCTCTCTTTTATGGAAATTTTATATTCTAATGTAAAAAACTTGCAGGTTTCAGTAAATTGTGATGTGGTTCTGCTAGAGAAATCATTACTCTAGCTAAAAATCTTGTCTAAAATTCTTTTAATTTGCATGACAAATATATGTTTTCCAAGAAATATTCTGTAAGAAAATGAAAATCAGACATAGTAATTTCTTTAAATCACTTTTAGTTACTAGAAATCTTTCCTGATGCCAGTTGATATTTAAAATAGTATTTTATATATAAAATAAATGCAAACAATCAGCTTGGCACACACCAGAATAAGAAAGAAAACAAATGATATGAAGAAAAACTTGTCCATCTAACTACTTTGTAATTACTACATAAAACTCAAGGGATTTCGGAGAAAATGAAACTGATTTCTCATGAGAGCAGAAGGAAGATTGGGGTAAGAGCTGCTTAGGCACGTGACCAAAAGAGATTCTAGTGACATCTTCAAGAAACCACATAAAATGCTGTAGACCTGCAAAAAGAAAGAGGTTTTTGAGTGCATGTAATGTGCTGCAAACCTGTGCTCAAACTCATCTCTGATAGGATTAAGCAGCTGCAAGCCACGAGGCCACCGCTGCTTTATGTGAGGCCGTGGTAACAGTTTTGCTCAGTTCAATAAAACTCTTCCCTTTTGTGCATGTCTGAAAGTACATGTGTATGAGGCCTGACTTACACATTTCTTTTTTTATTAATGCTTTGTCATTAGATGAGTAGTGTAACTTTCAATGTAAATAGTTATCCAGGTGCAGAACTGGCTGCAGCTGTTTACACTAAACAATGTTACTAGAAATGGTAGGCTATATTCCTGTTCTCGGGAGAAGCTGTTATAGCACAAGAGCACCTTTTTACATGTATGACATCTTTTACCCTCAGACATCGTAGTGCTTTGCCTATTCTGGTTTTAAAAAGTATGCTAAGCAAAGTAATTGCAGCTAGTTTAGAGCTGAGGATGTGCCCCTTTGCCCAAGGTTTCTTCTTTGGTAACCTTTAGCAGTGGAGGTGGCACTTCCTGGAGATCATGGGGATGATAAGATACTGCTCAGTCTGCATGTGTGGCTTGGTGTCAGTAACCGGCATGAGATTAATTAGTAGGGATTATCAGTGTTGTTCAAACAATGTGACCTGTGTGCAGACAAAGCTTTGATCATTATACAGCATCATAGGAAACTTCATGGCAGTCTTCAGCAGCACATCTCCCAGGTTTGTTACCAGCGCTAACAGGTTTTAGGTTCCCTCAGTTTCACTAGGGAAGCATAATAATTTCCAGGGATTCAGTTTTGGAGAAAGCCAGTGGTCCCATGGTGAAAAAAGAGCCATTCTAGGCAAGAGTGGTTTGTTTGCTCCAAATCCATTGCATTACACCAGTACCAACAGCTATTCAATATGTAGTAGAGAACTTGGGAAAGCAGATATGGCCAGGGCTAGAACCAGCACCATTTATATTGCAGATATTGTTTTGACAAGTAAATGGAAGCAGACTTGCCCCATTTTTTTGTTAGCGGTAAAACTATGGTCAAGTAATATGAGTCATGTTTTATTTTAAAATGACACAATATAGCCATGTGATTTATAATAGCTTAAATGCGGACATAAGTATATTCTATGTTGGTTTTACCTACTGTTTTTACTTTTTTTTTTTAATGTTCAAGAATCCAGTTTGTATTTATTTTCCATGTGAGCAAAATCCAGCAGAGTGGATTGACAATTGACGTAACACAGAGGAGGTCAGGGTATAGAATTATCCATGCAAGTTACTATAAACAAAAAACAATGCCTTTTCTAAGCACAGAACACAATGCCAGCTAGTTCTTTTTCTCAAAAAGAAAAAAAAAAAAGAGGACCACAATTCCTCAATTCCTTTAAAATCATTAGTACCAGGACAGCATCTTATCTGTGATTAAAGTAAACTTGGTGATTGATTCATTGTGGGGTGGGGATTGGGGGAAGGACTGAAATCACAGGTGAACAACTGATACGTGCCCAAAGCTCTCTCTAAAGCATATGGGTTTACGTGTGTGAGGCGGGTAGGATTAGAGTGGCACAAAATGGAAGCAGAAGATGTACCACAAACCACAGCTAATTTGGTCCTCAGCTTTCTTATGCTGTCACTGTTTCTACACTGCAGATGAAGTTGCAGCCACATTTCCTCTGCAAGGCGGGCAGAAAGAGTAGCTGAAAAGCTTGCAAACTGCAGAATAAATACAGCGCTGCAGGAGTTTTCATATTGACATAAATATCAGCTCTTTGACATTAGGTACTGTGCAGTCCTACAGAAATTAAGGCAGAGTTCCCATCCTATGTTGAAGAAGACAACAAGGAAGCGAAGAGATTTTGTTTTGCTTTGAAGCAAAGATAAATAGAGACTGTCTACAAATGAAATATTCATATGTTCCAATGTGTTTTTCAGTTCCTTGAACAACTATAGTTTGGTTTGAGCTCAAGTTTAAGAAATACGTTGAACTACCACCCCACAGAAGGGAACAGCTCTAAGGCCTAAAGGTTGTGCTGAATACAGAGGCAGGATATTAGTGACACTGGACGAACACCACATTTGCTGTTGCAGACTCTACTTGTCATTTTAGAATCCATATATACTCACAGAAAATTGTACAAAAAGAAATAAAAATCAGACATGCTTAAATAATTGTGATGGGGCAAGAAACTATTTCCATCCTGCTCACGGTTTGCAGACCACAAGGTTTTTGTTCAGGTCCTTCTGGCAAAGAAAGGGAGGAAAGAAAACCTGTGGCAGATGGTGGGGTCTCTTCTACTTCCAAAGCAGAGAAAACTCCTGTAAATATAACTATGTAAACTGATATTTTTGTGTCTTTTTCTCTATTATTTTGGCTGCTGAATATTGCAATGGAGAGACTCTAGCCATTCTTACAGATGGCAAACAGGTCAGCTATTTTCACTAACTGTCAGGCAAAATCTATTTTTCAGGATCATTATCTGACTACTGACTAATAGTGTTAAGGCACCATTCAAAAATTACAGGAAAATACTATTCCTGGTCATTTAGTGCTTGCACAACTAGGCAGACACACACACACAAATACATGAGTTAGAAGGAAGGACTGTTCCAGGAGAGAGCTCACAAAAAAGGAAATGGAGGAGAGACGAGTACATAATATAATGAAGAGGGAGGGAGGAAGCAGTGGATGTTTTCCTTCCTCTTCTGCATGCTCTTTATGACAAGACAATTACTTTGGAGGTTTAGGCATTAGATATTAAAAAAAAGAAAAAAAAAGAAAAAAAAAGAAAATAAGAGTAGCAGAGAAGCCATGAATGAGTCTTCTTTTGAAACAAGCATTACCTTATAAATGAAATCAAATAGCTTCTACTGGGACAGCATGTGTCATGAAGTATGCCATCAAAGTGACCTACTCTGTCAGACAGCAAGTCATGTTTACCCTTTTGCTCAGAGAAAATAAACAATTTGTATGACTTATCATGTCAATGTTTTATTAATTTGCTTTCTCATACATTACTGGGATGTTTTCTGTCAGTTACCAGGTCTGTCTTGTCCCTGTCCTTCATTATGTTTACTGGCAGAAAGTAGTATTAGCTTGTAACAAATCTCTCAAAGAGAAAGATGTACTTCTCTAGTCATTCCAGTAAGTCTGAAATATTGTTGCTTCCAACAGTCTCCAAGGGAAAGTAGGAAAAAAGCCAAGTCACAGTATCTTTAGTATGAGGAACTATTTAAAAATATATGTAGTCTTTTGTATCTTAGTTTGGTTTCTATGAAGCAAATAGGATTTGCATGTCAGAGAGCATAATGTATGGTAAAGAAATGGGCTGCACTATTGTTAGCCCTAACAAGCTGGAGGTGGAAATGCCACCCCTCTCTCCCACACAAGGAAAGCCGCACTGGCCAACTCTTCATTAGGTTTTAGGAGTCTCCCAGACACCATTCCCAAGGCACCATTCCCTGATAGTATTCGCTGTGTAGTGTTAGAATATCCCAGCTGGTACAAAAAGAAATGATGCACTCAATTCTTAACATTCTTCAGAATATCACACCACTGGTTAGGTAATAATAACTGTAATACCTAAGCAGTAATTATTAATATAGCAAAATTAAACATTGAAAATATAAAAAGATCCTCCTATTAAATTTATAGGAGAAAGTAATTTCTCTGTACTGCAGCCCTGAGATTATTCCCAAGTGTTACAAGAACAATGGTTTAACAATTTTAGGCAACAGTCTAACCAAGTGGATAGATACATTAAATATAAGATGAATGAAGGATACATGTGAAAATTTACAGCCATGTAAATAATATGAGCATAAAGGATTAAGGTTAATGGCTGAACCAGTTAAAAGCTCCATTTTCTAAAAGCTCCACCACTGTCCTGGAGAGTTTCATAACTCATTTCCACATGAATAGAAAGGTTTTAGTTTTAAAATCTCATTCTGAAAACTGTCCATAAATATGCAGACATATTTTACGTGATTTTCAGGTGAAGTTTCTGAAGTTTAAAAGTAATGATCAGTCTCAGAACTCAGCCTCCAATTTGAACATTCCTTTTCTTTTTTATCCCCACTTATTCCTGACACTAAAAGTTCAGCAGCATGAATGATACCTTCCTTGACTTCACCTGGTGAACCAATTGGGGTCGATACCAGTAAAGAGTTCCGGTCACACACAAAGTGCTTTCAGAGAGATGTGCTCACTTCGGTAAGGAGTCATTGCACCAAATATACACAAAGGAGGGTTCTGAGGAGTAGGAAAGTGTCACTGATTACGTATTTATCACCAGTGCAGAAGTGCACTTGAAAAGCATTTGAATAAAAAGAACTACCTGAAAAATAGCTATTCTATGGTAAGACTATTTCAAGCTGGTACCAAGGCAGAAGAAAATGTGAGTAACAGCATCTGAGGATGCTTCTTTTGATTTTTACTTAGGAAAATAACTTCAAGGGGAATTTTGCCCAAAGAAGCAGGAGATCCATTGGATGCCTGGGGATTACACTGGCCTTGGCAAAAACATTTTTGCCTTAGAAATGAAAATGAATGGTTTAAAGGAAAGGCCGTAGTGCAAAAGGAAGACAGCACTGGGACCAGTATGAAGTCAGACACAGCAGGATCTCAGTGTGCAGCTGAGAATCGCCCATGGGAAGCTGCAGTGGGAAAAGAGGGAGCAAGCCACAGGCAGCCTTAATGTCTGAAATGAAATGAAACCATGCACCTCCTATCTCTAAGGCTAAAAACAACCAGTTTGGGCATTCTTAGCTTCCCAACAGGGAGAAATTTTCAACACTGGGGCCCTTTCCAGAATGAAAATTTTGCCTGCTGGGCCTTGTTCTGCTGAGACAAACCTGAAATTTCAGCTGACAGGACATACAGAACCTGCTCTTATTTTAGGAAAAGTTTTATAAAGTATCCCAAAGGAAGTTACTAGTATTATTTGGTATTTAGACATCACATTAGCTTTTTTTAAGCATGAAACAAATTACAGTTGACTTCCTAATTAACTGATTCTAAGCAGATGGGGAAAACAGACATTGAGAGGTTAGAATAAATTGGCCATACAACTTAATGGCAGTCAGGAACATGAATCAGTATCTTCTGGCAAACAGGGCACAAGTCTCTGCCAGTTGTGCCACTGTGACAATATGGGCTAATCTGGTATCATGTGCTTGCTCTTTGCATGTTTGCCTCCTGCCAAGAGGTGCTGCTTTATACTTGCTAGGAGGGCCCTCATCGTGGCATGTGAGATGGTCTTGTCATACTCACTGCCCTACCCCAGTCCTTCTTACCTAGTGATGCACTTTATTTTTCATGTACAAAAAAACCTTTGCTGTTGACTTTTGAATACTTAAATTGAAGGTTCTTTCTTCACATCACTGTTAAAAGCCTTGCAGACCTGATCCACAGCAATTAGGTTTACTAATGCATTTTAATCACCAGTGTTCTTAGTAATTTTCTAAAAAGTCAAAAGAACCAGAAAGAGCCCCCCCTCCTCCATCACACACACAATAATATTATGTGTTTACCTTTTCTGAAGATTTGGAAAAAACCCAAACAAAAAGGGAATGATTTAGTATTACCTGTCATACCCATGATGTGTATATTACTATTTCAAGGGCAGCTTACAGAGCAGATATTCAGACATGCAATGGCACCAAGTAAGTTACTCATATGCTGTGTTTTTTTTCCTTTCATATTATCCTGCACACTGGTCTCTAGCACTCAAGTTATACTTCATCTTTTTGTTCTGTTCAGGTCTGGCCCCAGTTTTTAAATGGAAAAATATATTAAGAGTGTCATAATCATAATACTCCCTCTGGTTCCATTAGCTTTGGAAGAACTGCATTTCATACATTATACGTGACCAAATTAAAAGGCCCAAGTTTTTTGTGTGCGATTCCTGGCTTACAAGGCTGGGTGTAATTATTTCTTCTAGGGTATTGCATTATACTATAATTTGCACAATGGTCCAAATGCCTTCCAGTGTGCCAGCAGAATCAAAAACTCCACCACTTTACACTCAAGTGCAGTGCTGCTGCTCTGCTTGTTTCAGCATGGGTAGACAATTAGATAAATAGGATGGAATTAACCCCCTCATCCCCAAATTAGGGATTATACTAATAAATAAGAAGAAACATTGAAGTTGGAACATAAACCTATTGATTTCATTTCATCAAAAGTCCCAGCATAATATTAAGTAATATATGTAGTAGTTAATGTTTAAGTGTGCAGCTTGAAAAGTTGGAGAAGTTCTACATTACATTTTCATATTGCGATTCATGAAACTCTTTGCCCTGCAGTCTTTGAAAGCAGAAACCATTCTTTCTGTTCTTCTGTACATGTAAAATTAGGTACCATTGAGTCACGGCTCTCTCAGTGGACAGAAAACATTTTTAGTGTGACAAAAAGTAGCCTCATACGAAGCATTTTAGTAATGTCACTGTTTCAGCTGTCAGCTGACATTCAGCTTGACATTTACAAGGTGACTTCAATGACATTTCTGTAATTTAACTAACTAATGAACCTGAATAATCAAGTGATGATAGCTCAGATCAAACACAAGCATCTGAAGCACATCTTCAGCTTACATTTATGTCACAAATTACTATGAAATTTTGATAATCCTAAATATTTTTGTGGTCCGTTTAAATCTTGGTTGAATAATGAATATCACAAAAGCAAAAAACAGAAAGGAAAATTCAAATCAAATCATTGATAGAATTTGTGCACCTGGGCTCACCATTTACCTCTTATAGAACAGGGTAAATTATTCTTCACATAGCAGACATTTTTTAATAACTTATAATAAAGCCCAGTAGTTTTTCTGCAAGCAAATTTAATTGTGCTTTCTTGAGACTAGATTATTGTGGTGAATTGTGATTTTCAAGAGATTGGTTGAAATGAAAAAGGTAATCATTGTGAAATTGTAACAAAGAAAAATACAAAAAAGTAAGTTTAACTTTTTTCTTTGGTATGTAGAACCAAAGATTTAAACTTTTATTTCACACATTTTTGAAGCAGTTTCAGAGTTTCCCATTATATTGAGAAAATTATGCCAATTATTCTGCATTAGTACCTTTCATTGGATATAGATAATAGGATATAGGAAAATATATAATACTCTATATTTCATGTACTGAAATCTATAACTTAATTTACATTTTCTGTTAGAGTTCTGAGTTCATCTAGTACTTATTGTGCAAGTATTATTTTAAGGATGTCTGGCTCTGCAAAATTAAAGCATGTCATTGCAATGACTTGCTGTCACTCATTCTTGTTATAGCATGGCTAACATAAACATTGTGAGACATTACATCTATTCTTCAAAATATGTTTATTCAGATAAATCTATTTTCTTCTTTCCTGTGGAAGTGTTGGAAGCTAAATATATCCCTTATTATTATAAACTTCTCAAGAAATGCAGTTGCTTTTAATAAGTCAAAGAAACCTGTTATTTCTTCATTGGTTTCCTGTCCTGTCCTGTCCTCTTACTTTTGTATTTAGAAGCACATTGATTCTAAAATCTGTAGAATAACAAATAACAGGGAGATTTTAATCTCAGAAGAGGTTTTTTGGTGGTGCCTTTTTTTTTTTTGTTTTTTTTTTGTTTTTTTTTAAAAACTCAGAAGGCTTCTTCATCTGAACTAGTCATCTGGACTCCTTTCTGAGCACTGAAGATCCAGTGATCACATTCTATAGCAGGACAATTGGACCAGGCCTGGAAAGTTTCTGTTTCCTCTCAGTGGAATATGAAAGGAGGTTGGGATGACTTGGTCTGACAGAGACCTCTTGCTGTTGCCACCCAAAGATAGAGATGAAGCTCTCCCAAAGCCCTACCTGTATATCAGCTCTAAAAGAGCCACTGGAAACTATCAGCTCTGGATAGAAGAAAGAGCAGCCTGCTTAAAAAAACCCAACTAAAACAACACATGGGGAAAGATTTGTTTCTGATGAGGCAATCTAGAAAGATTATTGCTATTGGGCATCTGGCATTTGGTTTCTATTACAGGGAACAGTAAGGACGGGTCAATGCTACAACCAAGAGAAATTAATTTCCTCACAGGAAGTGTACTGGCTGTTTTTTTAATTACTTCTGTTTCAAATACTTCCATTTTATGACTTTGAAAATATGCACTTTATTTTTATACTCCAGTGGGTGATCATGTGCCTATCTAGACTGGCAACTAGAATGTTATCTAGACTGTGTTTTTCAAGGCGGGGGGGACCCCCAAACCTTGTAGTATTTTGGAAAACTCAAAGTTTAATTGGTATTTGGGTTCATATTGTCATTCTACAGAATAGTCTATACTGAGACAGAACTTTTAGGGCATCACCCCCAACCCAATTTGCATGATTCTACTGGAACGCAGCTGCTTTTATGTAGTCCCCCTCATTCTCCTTGTACCTCAGTCTGTCTCATAGGTGCACTAGCTGCCTCAACTAACCATATGTAACCTGAGAGAAAGAAGTCCTTGAGTAAAGAGAAGATGCTCAGAAATCCTCATGACTTGGAATCTTATTTATTGGGCTTAGTGGGGATTTTCTGAATAGACTGATTTGCCATGAAATATTTGTTTAATAAAGGAAAAAACATTTGCTTGCACATTTGTACCTCATTTGCAATGGTTTAGACTGCTAGTCTAGCACTTGCCTATTAGGTACTTTGTTGGGGTTTTTTGGTTCATGCTTTTTCCTATTCCACTGTGCTTTTCTGGCTCATTATCTTTGCCCACTGATGGGATAAATGCCTGGGAAACCATATGAGCACACTTGAGTCACTCTACAAGTTCCCTAGTAAATTACTCACACCTCAGTATTTCTTAGCCCAGAATTTCACGTGTTTTGTGATTTACTGGGTATCAATGGATTTCACATAGGACAGGATCAGCTTCAAGTTCAGTCTCATCTCTTCCAAAGCGTAGCCCATCATACAGAAAGTTCAGCTTTGTCCCTGTGTCCTGTGGTTGCAAAGATGCTCTTGTGAAGTCTTGGCAATCCTCTGAGAGGTGGAATCCACATCTGAGAGGTGTCAGACATGTAAGTACCCTAGGAAAAGTGGAATTTGTATATTTTTTAGTTTCAAAAAGCAAATTTCTCTACTGAGCATGAGCAATCTATGATTTTATAAGAATTTACAAATCTTGCAAGGAGGAAAAATTGATTGGCTGAATCTTTTTTTCCTGGACAAGATGGACATTTTTACCTCAAATTGTTGGGGATGTGCAAAGATACAAGTACCTGGGAACAAAAATCTGTAATGGAAAGTACCAGCTGACAACTGTGCTGCTCTCTATCCTGCCTCAGTCCTCTGCTGACCTATGGGGCACAACACAATGGGTTAGGTATTTGAAATGCTGTTTACCCATTTGCTGTACACCAACATTGTACCACTGTACTAGGAACACATATTACCCTGCTTCCTTCTCCTAACACTTGAAGTGTTGGATGTATGCAACGGCTTGGCTTTCTCTTGCCACCGTGATCTCTCTTTTTCAAAGCTCAGGAATGATGGAAGTCCCTTCCACTGGGGCCTTATGGCTCTTGCCCCAAGCCCATTCTTCAGCTTGTGTTGCGGGAGGTGCACTCAAATCTTAGATCTGGTCATAGCAATTTTGAATCTTGGCCACTTCAGTTGGTATTTCAGGGATGAGAGGCTACATCTAACTCTATATTCCTACAAAATACCACTTGCTGAGGCTGGAGCTAATATTATATTAGCCTTGAAACCAAGGAGCTTCAGCAGATCCAGCAACCCATATCTGCATCAGGAGACTATTTGTGTACTGCCAGCATAGACCATTTATGAGAAATGTAGACAGACAGGGCATGCTGGTGTTTATGGTGATGTCATGAAACAGCATAATATATTCATCCAGAAAAAATATCCCAGCTAATAACTGACACACTTTCAGGGTGGGAAAGTTTCAATAATGGTTCTCATCACAAATTTTGCAACTCTATTCTCCCAGCTTTTTGAAGAATGTTTTCTAACGTGTGCAGTTTGGAGCACCACACTAAAAAAAAGACATTAAGCTATTAAAGAGTGTCCAAACGAGGGCCATGAGGATGGTGAAGAGCCTGGAGGGGAAGCTGTATGAGGAGGAGCTGAGGTCACTTGGTCTGTTCAGCCTGGAGAAGAGGGGACTGAGGGGAGACCTCACTGCAGTTACAACTTCCTTGTGAGGGGAAGCAGAGGAGCAGGCACTGTTCTCTTCACTCTTGTGATCAGTGACAGGACTTGAGGTAATGGCATGAAACTGAAACAGGGGAGGTTTAGGCTGGATATCAGGAAAAGGTTCTTCACCCAGAGGGTCATTGAGCACTGGAGCAGGCTCCCCAGGGAATTGTTCACAGCACCAAGCCTGACAGAGTTCAAGAAGCATTTGGACAATGCTCTCAGGCACGTGGTGGGATTCTTGGGGTGTCCTGTGCAGGGCCAGGAGTTGGACGCAGTGATCCTGATGGGTCCCTTGTAACTCAGCATATTCTATGTTCTTATCCCTCACAGCCCTGCAATATCTCAATTAATCTTTTTGTAAAGCCTTGTAATTTCAAAAAGGTCTGTTTCCATGAGTATACCCCATATTACTCTTTACTGCCATGCAGCTAACAGAATACTGTATGTGCTTTTAGCCTTCCTCCCATACACACAATTGCATGTAGAGAAGCAATAATTTAAAGACACAATGGATTTTTGTCTACTTCTACAGGAGCCTGTACAGCTAGCTGGTAAACTGAAATACTTCAATATCTCTGACAGTCTACAGGTTGTATGTTTATTACAATGGAAAATCAAAATATATTAAGTTACTACCAGTGTGAAAGTTTGTAGCCCATGGTTTGGTAATATATTATTTGGCTAAAGACATAAAACCACACCAAAGCCTAAGCCAAATTCACCCAACAGCTCAGTGGGTCTCAACTTCAAACTTACAATCTGAGGGAGAATATGGCCGACATCTTTAATTTTTTTTTTATATTAGCAGTTCCCTAATATAATATTCTGTATGAAAGGATTTTCCTTACATTAACACAAATATGTTGGGTAAAGAAAAAGAGAAATGGTTTTACAAGTAAGTTAAGAGAAGTTAAGAAAAATACGAAGCAAAACATTTGTTCCTCAGATTTGGACAGCGATGGCATACCACATTTATGAATAATTCCTTACAATTTTTTATCACTTTCTGGCCCAGAAGCTAAATTAGTTTTACAACTATTAATTGAATTGTCTAACTTCACTACACATTGGGAGATAGAAAGGATTATTAACTCCACTTTACAGATAAGGAAACTGAGACAGGGAGAGGAAACGATTAGCTGGAGGTCACATAGGGAATCAGAGACAGATAAATCCCAGATCTCCATCCAGTGCATTAAGCGCTGAACATTGCTACTTTTCTACACAAGGAGCCAGCAGAAATGAGACACATTTTGAAGAGAAACAATTAAAGCAACATTTCATCAAAGAGAAAAGCTTCTCAAATTCATCCTGTGCTAGTGATCCCAAACGTTCTCTTTTGTCTCTGTCACATTGTTTTAAGGGTAGATTATCCCTCCTTCCTTGCTTCCTGCACACTTAGGTCATGCACTCCCATCTCTCCTGTAGCCCTCCTGCCAATATCTGCCCTACCTACATACCACATACTGCTTTGTGTTTCCACTGTACTGAGTACAAAAGCTGCCTGTTCTTTAGCATTCTCAGTACATGAAGCATATATCTGCCTCTCTAAAAAGACCAGTCTCTATACAGATGTAGGGTACCTTTTCTATTAAGAAATTAATGGGCAAGTTCAAAAGTAAGTTCTGCAAAGCTTAACTCTCTGAAAGGATGGGGAGAGAGTGGTAATAAATAAATAAATATCAATATACTTTATAGTTCTGAGATTTTCTTGGCTGACCTCACTCACACTCTGGGTGTCTAGGAGAGCTCAGGCAAATTCACCTTGCACACCACTTTGCAGTTTCAGCTATCAGCACCCTGAATAAGGTACTTGATTAAAATAATTAAAAGGGTGTTTATTAGCTGACAGCCATTAATAAGTGAGTTGGTTAAACACTTGCCAGTGTATCAATCAACAGATTAGAATTTTCTTTGTTTTACTTTAAGCCTACATGTCTTTGTTATAATTACCTTAGTACTTAGATCTAATCCTGAAATTCTGTAAATCAACATATATGTTATCATTAATTTCCACAGGAAAAACACCAGGATCTCTATAAAATACATTTTATAAACCACTGTATGTGAGCAAATCAGGTTGCTATAAGATTACAGTTTTGAAGGAACCTTAGTTTCTGGCTTTAGCATTTCTCTGCGTACTCTTGTCTCCACTTAATACTTGTACACAAATTAATTGCTCCGTTTCTAACAGAGTGAATGAGGTCTCATGACTTTAGTTTAATGGGGCAGATCCATGCTACAGCAGAAAACAGAATTATTACATAGTAAACATTAGGGCAGGTGCATAGATTCATACAAAACAAACCAAAAGGCTTCAAGAGGTGGCATTAACATTTCAAAAAATCTTGTTTGAGCTACAACATTGGTAAAAACCATTCTCAAATTTTGTTATGCAAGTTTGTAAAATACAGTTTCTAAACAGCAGCATGGAGCAAAAATCAATGCATTTTTAAAATAGTTCTTAAAATAGCTAATTCAGTGTGGAACTAGCCTTCAGAATTTTTCAAAGGTCAGTAACAGTATGTTTGGATTGGTTTCAGTGCAATCACTGGGAGTATGATCTGAGGAAGGATTTTTTTTTCCTATGGCATTCCTTAACTAAAAAGTATAATGCATTAAATTTTAATATTTGCTCTAGATACATAAAAAAGTCTTTATTTTGCTTGTAAGGTGAATATGCCTCTTATTTCCTTATAATTATTCCTGGGGCCAGTTATATTTTATTAGAACAAACTATAATGTGTAAAGAATGATAGATGAATACTTGAAAAATAGTCAAAGTGAATTTTTTTTATAAGACAACTTTTTCAGGGTATCTAAGAAACAGAATTTGTAGTTAAAGACTTTTGTCTTCTTAATAACAACTGTAATAGCCTTTCTTAAACTCAAAGTCACATGTTTAGACTACAGCTGTAGGCCATTAAACACCTGTGACCTTCTCCCACTAGCAGCTGAAGATCTTTGAAATTGAATCTTTACCTAATGGCAACTGTTTAGTAAAAAGAAAACAACTCCAAAGCAAAAAAACAACAGGAACAACAAAGGCAACCAACCAACCAACCAAGTAAAAAAATCCCATACCTGATTCCAAAACTCTAGAGTGAAGCACTGGCCCCCTTCCAGGGCGCACTGCCCTTGTTCTTCCAGGCAGGAAGGGGATGGGCGACCACTGGTTCAGAAACCCAGGAAGTTCCTCCACCAGTGTTATTCTACAGAGGGAAAATTTGGATGGTGTGCAATCTCATTAAATGCCTTGGGCTCTGTCAAGGCACTGGATTGTCATGTCTGCACACAGATTAATTTTCAAACCCATCTCCAGAAATCCTTCTCATCTTCGCCTCCCAGGTCCCAGCACAGAGGCTTGGTCAGCTTCAGCTCCATTCTAGATGCCAAGAAGAACTAAATGTTCTGCCACAAAATCCAGGCTACAACTGCATCTATTTGTGTTGTGTTTTGAGGCAATGCAAATCTCAACAGTCCTTATTTACTGTATATTTGTGCAATCTACAGAAAAGTGTTTACACTAACTGGGATTCCTTTTAGGGATATCTAACCCGATGGTGGTATTCCGTATGTCCACCAACTGCACTTCAGCTCCTAGAGAGGACACATGAGCATGTAACAGCATGCTCCAGAACATGTCTATACTGCAGCTTGTCAGTTCCGACCACAGATGTGTGTTTGGAGAAGACCTCCTGGTTGTCCCACTTGCTCCTTGATTCACACTCCAGAAGGGTCTCAGAGACCCTAAACTGGATTCCTGGTGGATGAAACTAAACTAGAAAATGTACCTCAGGAGTTTCTCCTAGGGGACTGCAACTACTAATGGACATTCAGTGCATAAGACCAGACGAGATCTAATTTGAAATACACCCTCTGAAACACGGAGAATGTGGTCCTCAGCACCAGCTGCTTCACTCTGCAGGCCAGCTTTTCTTGCAGCACATTGCAAACTTAAACACAGCCTCAGATAGTTTCAGACTGCATATGTGGTGATGATGATTGTGGTGTTTCAAGGCACCAACTCAAAACTGCTCCAAAGTAAAACCCTTGAACTGCACATAATGTATATGTACAAGCTTCAGTATTGTTCGCTTCATTAACTGTTCCTTTTATTGCACCAAATTACTGGACATAGCAGAGTGCTCTTTGCCATTAGACAGTAGCCTCTGATGCTTAGTGATGCCAAACAGGGGACAGATATTTTAGATCTGTGAAAAAATATATGCAGTTTTATGACAGTTTTTACACCTGGACACTTACGTTCATCTCTCTTTTGCTTTAACTCTATGGCATTACTGACAGTAAGGTTACAAGTAGGGAGAGGTGGGAGACCTGCGACCATGGAGACCGTGAAATGGGTTGAGAAGGACTGTTGGTTTTCATAGCTCTGCTTATTTAAGACTAAAATTCCATCATACAGCTTTTACTGATGGTTTATTTAAATCCTGCAAATGCAGTTTTATTTTATTAATGTATCAGATTAAATTTTGTGGCTTTTTTTCCCCTCTGTATATCATCTAGCATTAAAATTAGAGTCACTGAAATATAAATAAATACATAAGTGAACTCAAATCCTCCATAATTCTGCTGGTCTGATTCTGATTTCATGCTAGCATTAATCAGAACTAAAACAACAGAAAAAAATCAGAGCCATATACTCCCAGAGCTTGTACTAGCGTACCTCATAGTATCAGAAGGTCATCCTCTAGCAGCACAGCTACTTCTGGTGTTGCAGATTGCAAATACTAAACTAAAGAGGAAATCATGATGGAGCCTGAAACTAATCTGATGCAAAACCCAAGAGAGATCCTCTATGGTCCTTGCTAAAAAGGGAACACAAATGACCTGTCCAAGATTATTGGTCAAAATTTAGAAAGTGGAAATGAAGGTTTTCACATACCTCTGACTTCTGCCTTGTGGTTTCAGTCTGCAATAGAATCAACCTACAAAAGAAAATAAATTCTGACAGAACTACAGACACAGGCCAAGGCTGCTTTAGATTAAGTTCTCTGTATACATCGTGGATCTGTACCATCTGTTTTGTATTCAGAAAGAATAATATTTTACAACACGTTTATTACAATATGCTAAGAAACTTAAGAGCTCAGATACTCCTTTAAAAATATATTGAAATTAAAGACAAAGTCCAACAGTGTTTGAAATTGAGGGTCCTCAGCATCTTTCAAGAGACATTCAACAATTTCATGATAGCACTGTAAATGGAAAAAAAGCCTAATGTATATGATTCTTGCCTGCATCCTGTAAAAATAAACACCATTACTTACACTGTGCTGCTCACATATTTTACATGCATGTCCTGCATGTCCATGCAAGTTACCAAGAATAAACTTCAGTCATAATATTTACAGATAAAGTTATGTTATAAAGTTTTATGGAAAACTTTATAAAAATGAAGTATTTCCTTTTGTTTCTTTTTAGTCATGGATGGACTTACTGAATTTTCATGCACTAGACTTCAGATAAACTGGATTTAAAATACATACAACCTTTTATTTATGCACTATATATGAAATTCATGCACTTTTCTTGTTTGGATTGTATAACTTTTCTGTTATTATTCAGACTTCACAATGTCCTTGCATTGCATGCCTCAGTGAATTCACTAATTAAAAAAAAAAAAATATGAACCACATATTACCAGGAGCACTGCAGTTACAGTTTCCTTTATACAATTTAGGCTACTTGCTCATGCTAGGAGAACTCTCAGTTGTCTGTATAAATGAGTTATCCAACATCATGATAGATAAAAAAGGGACCTAATGGGATCTGCAGTTTTTCTAATGGTTCTCAGAAACTAGAGTTACAGACCACTTCTCTGCAGCTTCCCTATTTTCTGGCTCTGAATGTCAGTGCAGCAGGAGTGCTAATGCCATAGTAGGCTGCACTAGCAGCAGCACAGCCTGGCTGACAGAAGGGAGTGGTCCTCTCTGTTCGACACTCACATCCAGTTTTGGCAACCCCAGTACAAGAACAACACAGGCATACTGGACAAAGTCCTTCAGGCAGCCACCTGGATGTTTAAGGGACCAGAAACAAAACATACAAGAAGCTGAGGTATGTGGGTTTATTCAGACTGGAGGAGAGATGACTAAGTGGGAACTCAGTTTCTGCTTTGACTGGGTTTACAGAAAAGATGAAGCCAGACTCTTCTCTGAACTGCACAAGGAAAAGACAAGTTCCAATAAAGGAAATTCTTAGTGGATACAGAAAAAAAAAATCCTCTGTGAGAGTACTTAAGGGCAGGAACAGGTTGCCCAGAAAGGGCAGGAATCCATCCTTGAAGATATTTGGAATTCAGTGGGACTACTCAGTGCAACTTGAAAGCTGATCCTGCTTTGAGCACGGGGTTGTATTTGGTGACCTTCAACAGTCCTTTCCAACTCTAAGCCTATGTGCATGGGTTGCTACTCCTACCACAGTAATACTACTCATATCTAGTCTTTCTGCATCTATACACTAAATTTGTCATCTAGATCCTCATAATCTTGCATCCTGATTAATTCAAAACTGCTGCTTTCAGGCCATCTGTTATACATATTCTGCCCCCCTCTGCCCCCCCGCCCCAATTCAGTATATACAAGATACAGTGGTTATGATATTCCCTGACCACAATTCTGACGTTACTGCATTTTTGTGTCTCATCACAGTATGGCTTATCTCCCCCCACAGCACAGCGGATTTGCTTGCCCATTTGTCAGATTCTGCCACTGGGATCTGTCTGTGCTGGCAGATCTGCATGGCAAATCATACGCCGTGACCAGTCCTTCTGAACTGGTGCATAAATGCCTTCCAGCCTTCCACATTCTTCTGCGCAGAGTTCAATTATTGTGATTTTTTGAAGAAGCTGCCAGATGATGCGTAGCTAGAAGGGTCATGGTGCTTGTCAGTCTCTTTCTTTAAAATGATTATATATTCTGCATATTCCCTAATCTTCTAATCTGGTATATCAGGAATTACTTACCTTCAAATTAAATAATTACAGCAGTTTTTCAAAGTGTATAAGTTCCCACAGATACTATGGGACATGCTTGGTGAAGAGTCTAGATTACAACAATAAAAAAATGCAAAGGATTTTAATTAATCTAAATTGGTTTTTAGTCCACTGTGCTTTAGGTGTTTTGATGATTGTGTTTTTGGAGAAGAGTGTAGGATGTTGTGCTCTATACAGATATGTAAATTTGCAAAATAAAGTCCACTGCAAAGGTTTGATTCACAGACTTGTACATAGGCACCTGGTAATGCTATTTGAGATGTCCTAGCTTCTTGCACACCCCCCACAGCCTCTGTCCAGGCACTATAGAAAAAGAACTAATCATGCGCTACATTTGGCAGCTATCAGAGGATGTCTGAGATCCTCTAGGATGTCAGAAAAGATATGGAGCACATTTACATACAGGCAACTTAAATAAAGCCCCTAGTCCCTGGTTTGTATGTAACTTGTCAAATAATACAATAACAAAGGAAATAATTCTACAAAATACACTGAAACTATTAAAAGAATATTTTAAGAAATCCAGAGGAACAACAACAACAACGAAAAAAAACATAATCAGATATTCACTCTCAAATGTTGGGTGTCTCAGTACTTGGCACACTGTAGTGGAAAGGGCTTCCAGTGTTGGTGAGTCCAGTCCCTGCCATCATTGGCAAAACAACCATATAATCCTCTCCAAACCCACAAGTTTTGTCCTTGAGCACTTATTACCTACTGCTCTTTCAACTAATAGACAAACATGATAATCAGTTATAACCTATAGATATATGTGATACACGTATGGGTTATATTTCCCTGGAAAGATCTAAATTTGGATTGTTTCTCACCCTCTTTCCATTCTTTTGGAGTGTGTTTATGCCATGATTTTAAAGAACTATATCAATCAAGCTGAAATTCAAGCTGCAAGTTATAGAGTCTCCAACTATCTGGCTACAATGTTGTTAGAGAAAACGGAAGCACTTACTAGACAATAACTCCCTATTTTTCATGTCTTTAGGATAAAAACTACAAATTACATCTCCTTTGGTACTGCCTATGTCCATTTTAGACTAACAATCAGCTGTCTAAAACATGACTTTTGGTTAATGTTATTCCATAGAAAAAGAGAAGAAATAAATTGAGGACTGATAAACCAACACAGAAAAATAGAATCCTCATTTTCAAAGTGGACTGACAACAGCTTCAATAAAGGAAGATTAGCAATGCAAGTAATCAATTAGCTTTTTACTGGACTCTGCATAATGGGAAATTAGAAACATTTGTGACTGGACCTCAAACTACAAAGTCAACAGAACTTAAACCCACTGACTGGAACTGAGATGTGGATTTGATCCTCTTCTCAAAGGAACAGAGCAGTACTAACTTCCTATATTTTTGCTAATTTTTTGCTTGAAACTCTTCACTGGAAAGGTCAAAATAAGCTAAAGGAGGAGGAATACAAACTTAGTGTTTAAAAAAAATGTATTGATGAATGCATTCATCAAAATTATAGAAAGCCTTGTCTATCAGACAGCTATGAGGTGCTAGACCATAAGTAACTGTGTAGCTCTGTGAATATAACCACTGGCAAAATCTTAAATAATACTGTCTACATCGGTCAAAATATTTGCATATTGAACTCACCAAAATTCCCCCAAATGCATTCACATAATCATTATTCAAGACAATATATTAATTACAGATTAAACCTGACAGCTATGACCAGCTTCATAAAAGCATTCTGACATGAAGCTTAACCCCTCATTGTTTTTATAGTAATCTTTTCTGGATTTAGATCACTTGTTATAACAGTCTATTTTTTTTTAAATATTATTCCCATATTCTCTTCTTTCTTAGTAGATAATTTGAAAATATCTGATGGTGTTCACTTTGTTGGTGTATGTTGCTTCTGGCACAATAAGCACAATGTGGTTATAGCCTTCTATCCTCTTCATCCAAAAGATGTGAGTGAATGTACAAGATGTTAGTCTGTGGCAATCACATCCACTGCATAACTGAGTTTAGATTTCAGACCTGCCAAATATTTCACACTGTTTGCAGGGCTCACACAGTTGGCTCATGCCTGGCATTCTCTTGCAGCTGGGGATCCAACACACACATGTATTCAGCATTTACACAGATCCTTTGATTTGGTACATGAGATCATGCAGTAGGAATGAAGCTGTCGCAAGCCCATCCCATCTTAATGAAGGCTTCTGCTCACAGAAGTCCTGCTAGGGGATATGCTCTCTGGAAGCAGCCCAGTTTCCCAGATGCATGTTAGCCCATCACTCAGTGCTCCCTCTGTCCCCTGGCCTCGCATGGCATTCTCACAGGTACTGAAATAAATGGGACCTGAAAGCACCGATATCTGATACCATACAATGCAGTATAACCTGCAGTTTATTATGATGCAGACAGTGCAATAAATCCCTCTGTATTATATTTAGTAATGGTATCGTTTGTGTCATTCATGAAAGTGATCTGGATAGTTTTGTAAAACCCCACGACTTTGAATAAATCACTTCCAGAATGAAGTATTTGACTGATGAGACACTAACTGTCCTACGGCAAGAAAATTATTCAGGCTGGGAAGATGACAGGTTCAGAGCACAAAAAACAATAAGCCATAGAGAGGCTGGAAAGAACAACATGTACAAAAGACCAAAGGGCAATTGTCACTATCCCTGAGTAATGACCATAACAACAGGTGCTAAAACATACAATACAACTATATAGTGCAAGCCAATTTCTAAACTGGCAGAAAGCTCAATAGCCAAGTGAAACCCTTTATAAGCAAGAGAGTCTCATTAGCACAATGAAAGGGACAAATAAAAATGACTACATTTTGTTTGCAATACGCCTTACAGTTGCCTGCAAAGTGAAAGAGCTTTCTGTTTTCTATTTCCATTTGATCTCCCTATGCTATATCTAATATAATGGTTGCCAAGTGGAAAATAAGTAGAATCTGTAGTTAAAATTGTCTATGGCCCTGAAATTGTTATAATTTTTCCTTATCTTTCTTTTGAATGAGATCTGTTTTACAAGTACAATATATAACTCTTCCAATTTTTCCTCATGAGGATGTTTATCCTTTCTTATCTAGCCTGCCTGTCATATCATATTATAATTTACAGAAATCTGAAATATGCTGTTCTGATAAACCTGTCAGAATAATAAGAGAAATACATATAGTTAATAATTGTGATAGGGTTTCCATATTATTCTGAGAAAGATAGAACTGTTATGAATAAAAATAAATGTAATTTATATGAATATATAAATTCTTATCAGTGGTTTCAATTTTCTAGTAATCTTGAAATTTTATCAGATACTAATTGCTAATAAGCATGATTCATTATGGCTTACTGTGCACAGATTTACTGTTCATGACAGTGAAGTAAGACAACAGGCATAGGCATGGAGCATTCCTGAAAATTAAAAAAAAATTTAAAAAGTTCTAGCTATCTATAGGTCTGCCAAATATAAAATAATACTTGTTCTAAAGAATGTCAGTATGTCTGTGTTGGTTTTCTGTAACTATGTCACTCTGAGCTTTTTTCTTAGTATAGTATGCAGCCAGGCTGAGGTATCTAGAGATAAGAATTGGCATCAAGCTGTCATTTGGGGAAATGTTGCATCTAGATTATTTAGGTCCAGTCAGGGAGACCTGAAGGGAGATTTATCTTCTCATATATAATTGCTGATGACTTCAACATTGAATTCATGGATTCTGAGAACAGAGAGCATAAACCCCAGAGAATGATTTTTTGTTTGAAAGGCACATCAGCTGTAATCCTAAGCATATGTCCCTGCCTTGTGCACAAATATAGGAAAATCCAATAGAATAAGCAATACCATTCTTTGATTTATTTCTCTGAGTGTTCATGCTTCAGCTTTGTCACCAAGCAATCCATTTCAGCCTTCTCTGTGCACCTCACGTCTTTTCATTTTGCTGTTTTTCGCTGCAGCTCTTCTTGCAGTAGCACACACAAATAGATTTAGGCATGAACATTTAATAGTAAAAGCCTTTGAAAATTATAGGACTAATATTTAAATTTTTTTTTGTCTCGTTGATAGCTTGCAGCCCCAAACCAAACAGAATCATTAAATGGTTCAATGGACTAAGATCAAAGACAGACACCTGTGAGCAAAATCCTCTATTATCCTTTCACTGTCAAAAGTAATTGTTGCTAATTGAACAAGTTTGTTTAGTTGTAATATAGCTCAAGAGACCATATCCTGAGCTGCTGGAAACAGATCTGGTTCTGCTGAAGTCAGCTCCACTAATCTATAGCAACAGAACACTTGACACAAGGAAATGGTTAGCCCATTGCTTAACTGCATGAGCTGCATGACCAGCTATTACAACAAAAATACAAGTCTCAAAATTTGGGCTGAACAAGAAAAAACATGACCACATTCCTATTTGCCTAATTTTATGTGAGAAGCTATTAAATACACACTTTGGTATCAGTAGACTAGAAGGCATCCAATAGAATTTGATGAAGGCAAAATTTAAAATATGCTGGAAGGTCTGCAAGCTGACTCCAGCCATCATTTTCTAAATGCTTTTAAAATCTGATTTCCCTTTGCAAGAAAGAAAGCTTCTTTCCTTCCTGCTCAGGTTTAACACACTATCACAATCAACCAGCTAGCAACAAAAAGCAGTGCTAGCATATGGATTTAAATGTTTAGAAAGTAAATAATAACAAATCCAGCACATCTTCAAATGAGGCATCTTTATAAAGAGAGCTCAGAAAAAAAAAGTGTAAGTCTATCTGCCACATTTAATTCTTGGCAATTTCATCCTAAGTGAATGGAATAAAACTGAAATCCAAGAAATTACCAAAATGACTTCCTGGAAGGGTAAATTAGATAGAGCTGTAAGATATAGGTCTGCTACACACATCACACCATCCTGATTTTCAACACTAAAATTACATGCAAGCAATGCTTTCTGAGGTAGCAGTGCACATTAAAAATAAAATAATGTAGTTTAGAGAGGGATTAAAAATAATTGCAATAATAAATACAAATATTGTTTCTTTCAGAATCAGTACTGGCTCCTTCATTCAGCTACATTAGAGGAGCCTACAACTAACCCCTGTAAAACCCCCAACTTATCCTGTTTATCTGGTGCTTCATAGGGCTTGCAGCAGATCAGAGCTACCATGGAATGCCAGTGCAACACTGAAACTGCCATGCAGATCATCAGGTAAATCCCAGCATTTAAAAGACTCCATAGTATCAAGGCTGAGGCAGATATGATCTGTAGAGAGATCGGTCCAACTACACAGATGTATCACAAACAGAATAGCATGGTGCATCATGGCTGCCAAGCATGGCCAAATTTCGCTTAGTTCCTTTGCTCCTTTCAGATAGTTGTACAGAGTAATAAGGTCTCCCATGAGGCTCCTTTTCTCCAGGCTAAACAACCCCAGCTCCCTCAGCTGCTCCTGACAGGACATGAGCTCCAAACACTTCACCAGCTTTGCTGCCCTTCTCTGGACAAGCTCCAGCACCTCAATGACCTTCCTGAATTGGATACAGTACTCAAGGTGTGGTCTCACCAGTGCCAAGGACCAGGGAAGAATCACTTCCCTACCCCTGCTGGCCACACTGTGGCTGACACAGGCCAGGATGCCATTGGCCTTCTTGGCCACCTGGGCACACACTGGTTCATGTTCAGCTGCTGTCAACCGACACAACCAGGTCTTTTTCTGCTGGGCAACTTTCCAGCCACTCTGCCCCCAGCCCGCAGTCCTGTCTGGGGTTGTTGTGACCAAAGTGTAGGACCTTGGTCTTGTTGAACCTCATGCTGTTAGTCTTGGCCCATTAATGCAGCCTCTCCAGGTCCCTCTGCAGAGCCTTCCTCCTCTCCAGCAGATCAACATTCCCACCCAACTTGATGTTGTCTGTGAATTTGACAATGATATACTCAATTCCCTCATCCAGATTGTCAGTAAAGATATTAAATAGGACTGACCCCAACACTGATCCCTCGGGAACACCATTAGTGACTGGTCGCCAACAGGAAACAGCACCGTTCACCACCACTCTCTGGGCCCAGCCACCAGCCAGTTCTTACGCCAGCAGAGAGCCTACCCTTCCAAGCCATGGGCTGCCAGCTTTTCCAGGAGTATGCTATGGGTCAAAGGCTTTGCTGAAGTCCAGATAGACCACATCCACAGCCTTCCCCTCATCCACCACGCAGGTCACCTGGTCATAAAAGGAGACGAAGTTGGTCCACCAGGACCTGCCCTTCCTAAACCCATGCTGGCTGGGTCTGATCCCTTGGTTGTCCTGGTACTGTACTGTGTGCTGCAACAAATCTTCTGCAAAAGTTGATCTATTAAGAGGACATGTCATCACAAGAAACTATCTTAAATGGTCACCAAAATGCAGAGACATACAGTTAGTGAGTAGCTTTTCAGATTCTGCTCTATGCTACAGTAAAAGGATGCTGTACAACACCAGCCTCCCAAGAACAGAAGTCCTTGGAACTGGTACAGGACCAAACCTCTTTAGCTTAAACCAGTGGCCCAGGAACACTTTTCAGCACCCAGGTTTAAGTGTGCTCAGCTTCATGTCTTGTGTCAGGAACTTAAACTCATGAAGTCTCCAGCTTGCATCCTGCCCCTTCTCACCCCTGCTTTGGTATCTGCAAGACAGTTCCTGAATCTGAATGGTGAAAAGGACAAGATCCTGAGGTACCACAAAGACAGGCCTTGTTCCATCTACATATGGTCATTTGTGTGTTGCTAATTATAAGGAAGGTAACAAAACACAATTATATACTCTAAAAGCCTTTTCCAATACCATTACCCTCTGCACTGGAAACCATACCCTTAGGTCTGGACTTTCCACGCTCTTTGTAAAGTACCATACCCTCAGGTCTGGACTTTCCATGCTCTTTGAAAAGCTTCAGCTGTGCTCTAAAAATGAATCAGGTAAGGCAACTGAATTGAAATCATTACTGCTCTGGACAACAGTGATTTTGCAAAACCACACAACATTTAGCCCTATTGTGGTTTAAGCATAGCAAAAGGTGCATTAGTATGTACTCAGAAATCAGGAATAGGCAAGTACAAACCCCACAATTCTTCTAGAGTCAAAGGGAATGCAAGACCCAACAACCCCTATCTGAACATAGGAAAAGCAGAAGACAAAAGAGGGCTGTACTGCAGAAAATGTTAGTTAGAATCTTATTCAGCATCCTAAACTAAACACAACTCTGAAACAATTCTGTGCAGAAGCCCCACCAAAAGCTCCTGAATGCATTCTGACAAACACCTACAATGACTGAGGTGATGACCAATTTCTTTTAACATCTGGAAATAGGTAACATTTTGGTAGACTGACAATATGCCAAGGTAATTTTCAACACAAATAATGCCAAAACAAGAATTAGATAGTAATTAAGCTAGAAAATATATGGAATTCAAAATAATTTCAAGTAAAATCAAGACCCTCTTTCATTTGCAAGCAGTTTCATGGTCAGTGACCTAAAGCACAACTTATCTTGCTTTTTTTTGTGCTCCTCTTCCACTTTGTTGAGCATTTATAGGGGCAAAAACATAAGAAGAGTTTGGCTGATTCAAGATGTGAATTACACTGTTCTAACAATAAGGCCTGGCACTGCAACCAGGCTTCAGAGACTGCAGTGCTGGCTCCTTTCAAGTTACCCATGGGCTCACTAAACAGTTGGCCAGCAAGATACTGGATTATTATATCTGATGTGACTCTGGCAAAAGCACTCCAAAACAATAATTCCTTTAAAAATTAGTTGGGTGAGGTAACAAATAGATGCTCTGAATTTTACAAAAATTCCTCTAAATGACTGTGATGAGGAAAGGGAAGAAAACAGCTTCAGGATACCTAGATATCCCTAAATACATGTTATCTGACTTAAAAATTTACTAGTGTCATTGTCAGGAAATTTTTTTGTATTACTCATGTGCATAACTTCAAGCTTGCAAATGTCTGTTTCTTTTCTGATTGCCAAATTTTAAAAAATCCCTAAATAGAGGATTTCTTCTCTCTCAGCTGCAGACATATTTTGCCTCAAGTTTTTACAAGTCACACAGGAAGTGTAACTGTAATTCTGTACTCTGTACTCTTTTCAGAGTTGGGAAAGTTATGTAAATTACAGAGTAAATTAATGAAGAGGAACTGAAGAAAAGTGAAAAAATTGCTCATTTTCCTCTATGAACCAAAAAGAAACATGGAGAAAATGAAAGGGACCAGAACCTTAAATTCTGAGAATTTTAAATCTGTAATTAAAAGATCAAAGACTTTGATAAAGAAAATTTTCCATTTTGAATGCTACAGTATAGAATCGACTTAAAAATATTCATTAAACTGTCCTCTGTATTTTGTGACTCTAGCCTTCAAATCCCAGATAAGAACAGTGTTGTCATTCCTTGTTGAAATACAGCCTTTGGCAAGGCTTCAGAGGATCGGTGCTGTTACAAGAATGGAAACAATACAGCACAATTTGTCCTGAGGACACTACAGAATGTTTCATCTTTGAAGAATGAAGTTGTAAACTGATATTTGGGCAAAAAAGTCTTGGGTTTTTTTTAAACAGTCTGTGAACTCCTTCATCAGCATAGGAGATTATGGCCTCTGAGAACACCTGATATCAAACAGTCTGTCCAGGATGACATTTAACAGTATCCCAGAGAATTTACTCAGCTTAGCCTTTAAATCTATGTCTTAGGAAAACAAGCAATATTTTAAAATTTATTTGTTAGGAGACTGTGAAAATATTTAGGCAGAATTATCTGATCTGTGTTAGATGTAAGGTCAAAAAGGCAAAATTTTCAATTCCTTCTCTTCCTTCAGTCATTCCTTATAGTCATCTATTAACATCCCTGATAACATCTAGTTTTCAAGTACCACTTTAGATAAAAAACACAATAGTGTATGTTCATTTATGTTAGGGGATGGTGATCACTCCCTACTCTTTTTAAAAACCAAAAATATGATAGTCATGGTGGCTTGAAATGCAATCTTAATTTCTTGGGATATATGTGCCCTAAGAAACACGTGTGCCACCTGTTGATTTACCAGATACCACCTAAGCATGGCCTTCCTGATTTTGTAATGCTTATATGCTCCAGCAAAAATTTTTGAGAACATTAATGTACTTCATAACATTATATATGATGAGGACTTCAGAAGTGCCCAGTTTCACAGAAGAAATTCAACTACAGCATTTGATCATTTCTGTCAAACAACCAAACTGGTTTCATTTTATGCAGTTTATTCAGGATTATACAGGAAGTTCTACAGCCTCAACTCCTGATTTACACCTTTCAGTGCTGAACCACCTGTCCTCTTCTGAGAGTCTCTGAAGCTATTAAGTACATCTGCAGACATGCACTGATATGACAGACCACTACCTGCAGTGAGAGGTCTAGGTACAAGCTCTGGCTGCAAGTCATCAGTTTCTAAATGATAGTGCTATGTAATTTGTCCTTGCAAATTATGATTAATGCATTTGCTAAAAATAATCAATTAAACACAACTATATTGGGGTGACGTTTCTCAGTACTTCCACACCATACACTTGGTTCAGGCAGAGTTCCTGTGAAAAAGGAAGACTTACAAATCTCACTTTCAAGTCAAAAGAAGGAAAGGCTTGTCCTTTGTTTTCATTTCCTTCCCCCGCCCCCAGGAAAGAGGTCCATTTACATTGATATTGGGTATTTTAATGTGTGAAATAATACAGCAAACTGAAATGCCAAGATGTTGTGCTGTAAATTCATCACTCCCTAAGCCAGCTGCTTCTTGTCAGAAAAAGAAAGTTCCTTTTAAGTGTCTTTTGAGACTGATATAAAACAAGTTATATGACAAGACTGTTTGTACTGTATGTCATCAGGTATTTCTTAAAGCATAAATTATGACTGTTTTTTTTTTTAATGGAAACAAAAATTGTTTCAGACAAGCAATCCCGCAAATAGTAATTCTACTTCTGATATTTCAGGAAATGAGAAATGACTCCCCCAGTGGTACTTCCAGTAAAAGAAGAAAGATAATTTCAAACACCTCAACATGCAAACTTCCAACACTTAAATTCAACAAATACTTTGAGTTGGCAGTAGTTTATGCATTTAAATCCCTTTTGAAATTAAATATTTAAAATGTTGTTCCCCAATATTCTTTCAAATATGTTTCTAATCCATACTTGATTTAGTTATGCAGAAACCTTAATTTAATAAAATTGATATTTGGCCCTGTTTCTTCATAGGACAGCTGACAAATTTTATGATGGCTCTATCAAAAGCC
This sequence comes from Campylorhamphus procurvoides, assembly GCA_013396655.1. Classification (NCBI taxonomy): domain Eukaryota; kingdom Metazoa; phylum Chordata; class Aves; order Passeriformes; family Dendrocolaptidae; genus Campylorhamphus; species Campylorhamphus procurvoides. The sequence goes on from WBMV01004137.1 coordinate 2,784,432, forward strand.
AAATCATGAAATTTCATTAAAAGGTGTAGTTAATAAAATCCTTGCAGATAATAAAGTCCTTATTCACTTTATTAGGTATTTTGTTTCTAGAAAGCTCTTTAATTTTATAATCTCCTATCTTTAATACAACTTGTATTATTCTGGTGTGTGTATTGTTTAATGTTAGAATAAATTATATTTCAATAAAATATAGACTTCGAGAAGCATTTGGACAATGCCCTCAGGTGCATGCTCTGATTCTTGGGTGGTCCCTTCAATTATCCTCGTGGGTCCCTTCCAACTCAGAAGATTCTGTGATTTCTGTAATTTGTGACTATTTGCCAGTTGCGTATTTTAACAACATTTTTTAACTGTTCTCCTCATTAGCCCTCTTCCTTTGCTTCCTTACTGGTATGCTACTTAATGACACCCTCAGAATATTTTCACAAATTAAAAAATATTTTGCTTTATATATTTGCGTGATTTTGCCAAAACACAAGTAAAAATGCTGCAATTATATGGCTGTCACACAGTGCTTGATTGCCTCTTCTCATGGCAAACAGACAAAAATAAAGACAGAAAGTCTTTATTCTGTCTATGCAGAATTTATTTCCATGGAATGATAAGACCACATTTGTTTAGACTATGGAGGAGGAGGTAGGTGTCCACAAGGTGCTCATGGTCCTTAAATTCCAGACACATAACTGAATAGAAACTAACACTGGCCTGAGGAACACAGGAGGAACACAGACTCACCTGTCATGGAGTCAAAATGCCACAAAAGCACACACCTGGAGATGCCTCTCGATCCTGAAGGTTAGACACATAAACGTGGCATGAGTAACAGAGCTGGGGATGAAACAACATGCTTGACTTTCTCCTGGTCATCTGCTGTTTTCTGTCTTCCTTTCTGTCTGTTTCACAAAACAGACGCATACTCTTCACAAAATTTGTGAGAAGGTGCTGGCTATGAGTTTGAGACTGCCTTGTGCATTTCCTATCTGCATGGGACTCTTTAGCCTTCAAGGACAACTGAGCCCATTGTTCCATGAGTGTATTGAAACACAAAGAGATCACGCCAAATTACCAAAATTACCAAATTACCATGTCCCTCTTCTTTCACATGGACTCTGCATCACTGGGTATTTTTTTTATGTGACCATATGAAATAAAGAAAATAACTAACCAACTAATGTTTGGCCAGAATTATGTTTGAAACAGTCATAAGAACTACCATTATTGAAGACAAGAAAAAGAAAAGTTTTCCCAGTCATGGAAATCTTTGGGTTCAGGATGAGTAGACCCCAAGCAGCAACTAAGCACTGTTAGGCTGCTGGCTCACTATAAGCCCACACGTACAGCAGGATGGGGGAAATATTTAGAAAAACAGGAGTCAGAAAACAACAAGTGGCTCAAGATAAAGACTGCTTAATATATGAAGAAAAAGTTTAGAAAAACCCCATGTGATGCAAAGGCAACCACTCAGCACCTCCCACCAGCAGATCAGTGTCTAGCCCATTCCCAAGCAACAGCTACCTTGGGAAGATCACACACTAGCTTTATTGCTGAGCCTGATGTTATACAGCATAAAATACCCCGTTGGTCATTCGGGGTCAGTTCTCCCAGCTGTGTCCCCTTCCCAGGCTCCTGCCCACCCCCCAGGTCCACTGTCTGGCAGGACAGAATAAGAAACAGCCTTGACATTGTGCAAGCACTGCTTAGCAATAGTATTATCAACACTATTTTGGTCACAAATCTACAACATTGCAAGATACAAGCTGCTAGGAAGAAAACTACCTGCAGCCCACCCCGACCCAGCACAGAGTTAAAACCAAATGTTTGCCTTTATTATACACATTCACCTCCTACATTTATTGCACCTGCCCAGCACTGTGGTGCCTGACTCTAGAGAAATAAAAGAAGTTTGGGAAGCAGGTGACTTGCCTGTACCAAATTTTCTTCTTTCCTTCCCTGCCAGTGTGAGCCTCTATTAACCACTGTACGCCTGATAAATGCATCAGCCAGACTTTATGGTGTGTCAGTCAGTCACAAAGTTCAGTGTAATTTCTGCCGTGGACATACCAGTCAGCATAAATAGTTCTTGACTTGGCAGCACAGTTGCTTTCCAGAGAAGGTGATTATAAATCTCCATACATTTTCTATAGGAGTAGTGATGTTAAAAGTAGGATGAGACATCTTCACATGTGGCTTGTCTATGTCTGAAAAAGACCCATCAGCTCTTCTGTTACGATAGTACACATTTGTCATAGTGTGAGGCCAGGACCTGTCTGTGCTGTGATCTCAACACATTGATATGGCTTATAAAAACAGAACTAAATTTATACTTGCAGTGCAATGTTGGTGGCAATCTGGGAAGAAAGCAACAAGATTTGTGATTAAAAGGTATCACAGGCAAGAGATGATAGCAGCTGTAACTTCTTTACCTGTTACTACCTGACTTTGAGTCCCCAAAATGATAATATTTGCCTGTTTTCTGTCACTTCTGCAGTTACTGATAGCAATTAAGCCGCATTTGCAAGAAGATGATGTTTTTTGATTTCAGAATTCAGCTCAGGATTCCCTCCAAAACAGCCCTGGCGGGCAAAAGAGAATACTAGAACGGATTATTATTCTGAGAACAGCACAGTTCTCCATACAGCACGGCGCTCTCCATCAGCATCCCAGAGCTGACAACAGAGAGGAGAGCAGCCCTCTGGTCCCCGACAGAGCAAAGTGCTGGTGCTTGTCCTGTGCCTTGCTCTACCTCGGGGACCGCTTTTACCCATTTCTGCCCAAAATAGACGGCTTTTTCAACTTTTGCGAGTGTGTTTTTTTTTATTCCCCATGAATATGCTGGAGAGGGACAATGGCACAGGACCAAGAGGAAAAAAAAAAGGGCCAGAGAAGGAAGGCGTGAACATTGCAACTTGTGTATTTTAGACAAACTGTAAACGTTTACCAGTTTTCGGAAATAGTGTTCTTCGGGTGAGAAAGAAGCCTTTCCCTTCAGCCTTGGCCCTTGGCCTGGAGAAATAACAGATCCCTTTTCCCATCACGACCCCGGGCCCTTCAGCATTACCGACTTAAAAGTTTCCCCCACCGCCACTTCGGAGCCGGGATAAACTGTGAAGAAATGGATTATATGCATGTGTCACGCCGAAATCGTCTCCGGGGGCCTTCTGGGAATTCACATTAAACGCGCCACGCTCGGACCCGTTGCCGAGGGACGAGCGGGAGAAGGGAGGGAAGGCGGCCTGGGGGCTGCGGCTCCCTCGGCTCCCTCANGGGAGGTGGGCGAAGCGCCGGGTGCGAGCTGAGGGGCGGCCCCGGGCGGGAGGTGCGTCTGCGGCCCGCGGGTCGGGCCGGGCCGGGCCGTGCCCAGCTGAGGGGCGCGTAACACCTTCGAATATTAGAAGTTAAAGCGTAAAGAGAATCGTTATTTTTCTATTAGTAGCATTTTTTTTCCCGGTACCCGAAGGGAACTTACAGGAAAGGTGGGTGAAGGTTGTTTACAAGAACGTGTAGTGACAGGAAAGAGGGAACGGGTTCAAATTGAGACAGAGTAGGTTTAGATTGGATATTAGGAAGAAGTTCTGTACTGTGAGGGTGGTGAGGCAGTGGAGCAGGTTGCCCAGAGCAGTTGTGGGTGCCCCATTCCTGGAAGTGATCATGGCCAGGCTGGATGCGGCTCTGGTCTAGGGGAAGCTGCCCCTGCCCACGGCCGGGGGCTGGAACTGGATGGTCTGGATGATTAGGAGGGATATTGAGGTGCTGGAGCTTGTCCTGAGAAGGGCAATGAGGCAGATGAAGGGACTGGAGCACAAGCCCGATGAGGAGCGGCTGAGGGAGCTGGGGGTGTTCAGCCTGGAGAAGAGGAAGATCAGCGGACACCTTACTGCTCCTACAACTACCTGAAAGCTACGTGGGGATCGGTCTCTCCTCCCAGNTCCTTTCCAGGCTCCCTCAGGGTTCCGTCCAGGCTCTCTCCAGGTTCCCTCCGTGTACCCTCCAGGCTCTCTCCGGATTCCCTGCAGGCTCCCTCAGGGTTCTCTCCGTGTTCCCTCCAGGCTCCCTGGGGATCCCCCGGCAGGCCCGGCCCGGCCCGCGCCGTCTCCCGGCAACCGGCGGCACAGCGGGCGGCGCGGCGCGATCGCCCCCGGGC
>WBMV01004137.1:2789283-2889559 GCA_013396655.1 Campylorhamphus procurvoides
ATTCCTGGAAGTGATCATGGCCAGGCTGGATGCGGCTCTGGTCTAGGGGAAGCTGCCCCTGCCCACGGCCGGGGGCTGGAACTGGATGGTCTGGATGATTAGGAGGGATATTGAGGTGCTGGAGCTTGTCCTGAGAAGGGCAATGAGGCAGATGAAGGGACTGGAGCACAAGCCCGATGAGGAGCGGCTGAGGGAGCTGGGGGTGTTCAGCCTGGAGAAGAGGAAGATCAGCGGACACCTTACTGCTCCTACAACTACCTGAAAGCTACGTGGGGATCGGTCTCTCCTCCCAGGCAACCAGCAGTAGGACAAGAGGGCACAGTGTTAAGCTGCACCAGGGGAGGTTTGGGTTAGATGTTAGGAAGAAGTTCTTCACAGAGTGACTGGGCATTGGAATGGGTTGCCCAGAGAGGTGGTGGAGTCACTGTTCTGAGGGTATTTAGGAAGAGACTGGATGTGGCACTCTATGCTTTTTAAAGGCATACATTGAAGCTTCCTTCAGTCACAACAAAAAACCCTAAAAACTTAGAGTCTGCTTGATAAGGTCATAGACACCTTTGAGAAAAGCAGTGACAATTGCAAGATTTATGTTAAAATTTTGAGGTTTCATAACAACCAAAGTATATCAGTATAAATGTAAATAAAATTTAAAACCAGATGGCACAAATCCTGCAGGGCTCCTGACGCTACTTCCTACTGGAAGCTGAGACTTTAGGAATTGGTAGAAGCAAAAATAGGGAAACACATGGGTGGACACGTTCTGTGACCAGTATTTTTAGGTGTGAACTGGGAACCCAGAAACTGCAATGGACCTGCCCTAAGGAAACTTAGACGGTAGACGAGAAAGATATTTTAAAATGTGGATAGGTAAGAATACTTCAGGTGAGATACATAGAATTTTTATAAGACAGGAGCATGAAAGGTATGGAACCTGAAATTGTATGGATGATAGATGAGAAGAAAAAAAAATTGAATACAAAAGTTTTATCCCAAAGAATACTAAAATGTGATTAGTGTATTAGGGAGAAAAACTCAATTTATTGATATTTCAAATGTTCTGGGATGTCTGTAGAAAGGAATTTAAAAACAAAGTATGGATTTGCTGGTAGAGAAGCATCATCTGTAGAATGGAAGTCTTTTATAATCTTGTTGCTAATCTAAAATTATCATCTATATGAGATAATCTGGTATCTCGTATGCAAGATAAACATCTGCTTCCTATTGTTCATTGACTGAGCAAGGTCACTTTCACATTTGTTGTTGGAAGCAACAATCCCTTTTATTAATTTACTTTCATTTTTGTGATTTTTATCATGTTGCCATTTTCTGATTATCTAATATTCCTCTAAAACAGCGAATGCCAAGATGGGCTTAGATATCCTATAACACCTATAACAACTTTTGTTTGCAAACCTGCTACCTGTATTTTTGTCCTAAATTCTAACAGATGTCTTTTTCTTTTTTCCTAACTGTTAATCTAATAAAGCCTGGTAAATGAGCAGTTAAAATTAAACAGTAGGACTACTGTTGCAAATATAACCCTAAAAATCCTGAAGGTGATAGTAACACGGCTGAGGTATATCCAGTGTTGACAAAAAAGTAAGTACAATTTTGTAGAAGGCGGGAGGAACTTTATCAGGTTTGCTGTGTTCAGCTGAGGTCATCCATGTTTTTAAGAGGTTGACTTAAAAAAGGCTTATGAGGATGATGTGGGAAATGAAGAATCATTTTTTTGAAGACATTAGAAGAATAAAATGGAAACTGAGTGGGGATGTGTTTGTTATCTTCAGATAGAGGAGAGGCATGATCAGAGGGCTGGAGCACTTGTCCTGTGCAGACAGGCTGAGAGAGGTAGGTGGTGTTTTTCAGCCTGGAGAAGAGACAGCTCTGGGGAGACATTATAGCACCTTCCAGTACCTAAAAGGGGCCCACAAGAAAGTTTTAGAGGGACTGTTTACAAGGGTATGTAGGGACAGGACAAGGAAGAATGGATTTAAACTGAAAGGGAGTAGGTTTGGGTTAGATAGTTACTCAGAGTGGTAAGACACTGGAACAGGTTGCCCAGGGAAGTTGTGGATCCATTCCTGGAAGTGGTCAAGGCCAGGTTAGATGCAGCTTTGAGCAACATGGCCTAGTGGAAGGTGTCTCTGCCCATGGCGTGGGGCTTAGAACTGCGTGATCTTTAGGGCCCCTTCCAACCCAGACTGTTTTATGATTCTAAATGTATTCTGAATCTCTATATGTAAATATAGATGGAGTTTATATAAGATACCATATAGATGTATAGAATATAGTAAATATATATTGTATTGTATATTTAGTATAAATAATATTTTCCTACATGCCAGCAAAGAAAGTAATTGACAAATGTTCAGATATGACACAAAACCAGTAAACTATAGCCTAAAAATTAAAAACTAAAAAAAGGTCCCTGACCGTGACAAATGGGCTTGTGGAATGACTTTTTACAAGAGAGGTGGGAACAAAATGTCTAGTGGTTTTTAAGATACAGTGTGATAGGTATCTGGTGGGATTAAAGTAATGCAGTGGCTATGATGGGGAGGGGGATGAATCTCATAATTCAGAATATCCCTTTCACCCAATGTCCCTCTGAAACTTCCTTCTCGGCATTCATTTTAAGACATGTAGATTGGCACATCTGGCAAAAAACTTAGGAGCGCCTTTAATTTTTTTACTAGTCTTTCTGCCTGAGTCAGACCATCCTTGCCTCCTGTATGAAAAGCGACCTGCTATTATTGCTCAGACAGTGGTTGTGCAACTACTCTCTCTCGTTTGTTTTAGATTATGTCAATTTTTCTTTAGTTTCACTATTTGTTTTCAGTGAGACATTTAAAATCACACACATAATTTCTAAAAATCACCGGTTCTAACCGCTTGTTTTTTCCAAGCATAGATCTTATCATTTCATCTTATCATTTCACAATAACATAGTGAAATGAAAATTTTCTAGTGAAATAATTTTGTGATGACTAAGGAGGACTGCTAGAAACTTCTGAAAGCTCTTCTGCGGTTAAGTGAACTGGTAACACCATGACAGGTAAAATTAATTATTGATAAAAGCAGTGTAATTTATAATGTCAGGGATACTTAGAGCACTATGTTCTCTTCAGTAGTGAACCTAAATTAATTGTGAGCACCTGGGAAAATAACCTGTTTACCATATGTGAATAGCTTAGTGAAAATCTTCACTGAGGAAATTGGGTCAAAGTAAATATCCCGAAAGTTATAATGTCACTTGAATAAGTCAGTAGTGTTCCAGAATTGGTTATGGTATTTCAGCTCGGGTACATCATACCTGAGAAGGACATAACAGTCACAGAGGGACTCTGAGACAAGAAACATAAATGTCTGGAAAAGCTATATGGAAAAAATAATTAAGTCAGCTTAGAAAGGTGATAAATCAGAATGTACAGTGAGTTATAAAAGAAATAAAAAATATCAAGTCAGGGCATCTCTTACCTAAGTTGTAATACAAGAATGAGGGGCTATTGTGTTGAATTGAATAACACATTTAAACTATTTACATATTTTTTAAATCGGGAGTAGTTCCTTGTGTGGTGCATTTGATAATTGGACCTGTGCTGTAGCATGTTAGAGTAAGAATGAAGAGTAAAAGGATTAGGTTTATATAGACAGTAAAAATGGCTACTATCGTTAGGAAGAACATAAAAAGTTTAGGAGATCTAAACCATAGTACATTAGGGAAATAGAAACCCTGTAACAGATGGAGGAAATCTTGACTTTTGGGATTAGTTTCATACAATTATCAGAAGCATTTGGCTGTTGCCGTTCTGGAGGCTGAATACTGACCAGCCATGGAAGACTGTTGTTACTCATTGAGGGAGGTTTCTTGTGCTGAGACCTCTTAGCTATTCTGTGATTTGGAAAGAATGCTATCATGTCCTTTAATTCCCATTAATTCTTTTTATTAACATTCATAGATCATCGTTTACAGTCTACAAATTGGGAGATCCATTGTGCCTCTACAGCTTTCAGTCCACATTATTGAAACACTCCTGAGTTAGTACACCTATTGCTAGGTGTACCAAGCTGTTCTGCTGCAGAAAACCGTGAACCATGGTCCTTGGGCAGTATAAAAAAAACTGTCTATCAATCTAAGGCTGTACATGAGTCATGAGTCAAAAATTTGCATGCAGATTTCCACAGCATCAGGTTGTGGAATCCAATAGCTGAGAAGCTTGGCTTTTGTTAAAAATCTTAGCATCTACCTTTAGGCTTTTGAAAGTAACACTCAGCTGAATGTTAATGTGGTATCAGAATGCAAATAAAAAGTGTAATTGTCTCTTAAAAGTTCCAATATTTTAAATAAATAATTGCATTATTTTTTAGCTTGCTTAAAATCACCACTTTTTCTCTCTCATAGCTATTTTCTCAACCTAGCATCTAACTACAAATTTATTTTAAGGGTTTGTCTCCAGGGTACTCCACTCTGCATCTCTCAGTATTTTTAATGATTCTTTCGTTTTGTGTTCAATGTATAAATACATAGATCATTTTAAAAAAAAATGAATCTTTAAAGGAATACTCAGAATGATTAGAGTACATTTAATTATTTTTTTCCCCTGCAATGGGATGAACTTGTCCAGTTGAATTAAAATAAAAAATGTTACCTTGTATCTAGGAACAGATTCTAGTTAGGTTTGATTGGTTAACATCTCCTGCATGGTAGCTACATCTTGACTTAATCCTCAGAGCATAATGGATTGGGTAAGGTTGGAAGGGACCACAATAGGGTCACTCAGTCCAACCTTCCTGCTCAAGCAGGGTCATCCCAGAACACATGGCACAGGACTGTGTCCAGATGGTTCTTGAATACCTCCAGTGAGGGAGAGTCCACAACCTCTCTGGGCAGTCTGTTCCAGTGTGTGGTCACCTGCACAGTAAAGTTCTTTCTCATGTTCAGGTGGAACTTCCTGATCATTTTTTTGCCTAAAACACACATGGACATAGATGAAACAGATTCAAAGGTCTTGATTTAATTGGTTGCTCATGCAATGTATTAGTTTCAGATGGCATATATATATATATATTCAGGAACTGAATATTAAACTGGACCTACTATCTCTTCTTAACTCTCTCCTTCTGTGAAGCCAAATTTTTTAATAGTGTTTTGATGCTTGCACTGTCATTGCAACACAGGGCAAGGGGACTCTGTTGATCCATATTTAAGGAGTTGGACAGAAAAAAGGTGGAAGGGAAGATTGAGAGAAAGCAGGGAGTTTCAATATTATTCCATATTGTTCTCTTAGTTAAGACAAAGCTATCTAAGAATGATGATGAGAATATTTAAGCTGGCATACAAAGGACATGCTAGTTTATGGACTCAAGAAAGGAATGAGATTGATGTTGATATGATTGTCTTTTGTTTACATTGGAAGGCAGCAGAACTAGAATGTTCATACAGAAATCAATTGAAATGCTCAATTACAATGACCAGTTTATAAGGCAATTTTCATTGTTATCACCAAAAAAAAGAAATTAGTTTCTGTGAGACAAAAATAAACAGCCAGACTTCAGTTAAAGTAGCTCAACTAAATTGGTATGTAATTATCACTTGGAAGGCAAAAAGAATCTCACTTGCACAGCATTTTTGTGAAGAACCTGAAAATCATGGCCAGGTTGTAGTAACACAGCTTCAGACTGTCTTAAAGCATAAGGACAGTTAATCTGAGAAGTGGATCACATAGTAAATAACTTGCCAGAAACTATTCTTAAATCCCTCTCTTTGCACTGCTTTTCCACAGGGTTAATTGCTCTCAGAAGAGACCTTTGATTCCCTGACTTAAGAGGTAAGTTCCACAGCTGGCTGTGCCTTTTACCTATTCCTGTTCGTTTTCTCAGATCTCACAGTATGTACAGGGTCCTAGGTTGCTGTGTCTAAAGTTTTAGAAAACAGAGGATACAGATGGAAAAGGTACTGTTTTTTAAATGCATTGTCTGACTTAAACCCATGAAATATTACAGTGTTGAAGTGTATGCGACAGAACTCTGATAGTATAGGTATATACTCCATACTGTAAAGGAAGTATTTAAAAGATTTCAGTATTTCAAACAGAAAAACAACCAGAAGACTTTCTTCATATTTTAAGGTATGGTTTATAGATTCTTTTCTTGTTAAAGCTCAGTTGCTAGCCATTATCATGTGTTAAAAAAAAAAAAAGTATGGTGGCTAAAAGTAAGTGGATATCTCAGATTTGCAATCTAAGAAACTATTCACACTGAGCAGAGAGGCTCCTAGAGCAAGACAGTAAAATGAAGTAAGTACAGGGATCACAGCCATCATTATCTTATGATCTGGTACTTGGAATCTGCTCCTCTGGGCAGGCATCTGCAGCAACTCTTTCAAAAACTTTTATTTTATTTGACATGACAGAGGTGCCAGTTCCCAATAGAATACTCAAGAAGTTAGAAGGTTCCACTTCTGAACTAAAAATCCACATTTGTGAACTTCCTTAAAATCATTTTCCACTTTCAGGCAAAATGTTCTGGTCATAGAGATGTTACTGGAGACGAGCCTGTTCCTTCAACCACTTTAAAAAAGAACAAGATGGCTGTGTTTTGTCGTATGGCTAGTTCTGCTAATGTTCAGTCTGCTGCAGTAGTATCTACCAGACCTAGCCTGGCATGTGGATTCATGTGAAGAAATGGGGTAATAAGCTTAGTTCACAAACTTTAGATGTCAGTGTAAATGTCAATATATGAGCTGACAACTCTAGGCTTTGGTTTTGGCCCAAGAAAAAAGTAGTTACTTTTAAGGTGCAATTCCATTTTAGATACCTACTTTAGGATGAATCTGCCTTAAGAGCTATTGAATATGTTAATTAGATCTCCACCAATTATCAAGGACAGTGACTAATAGTACTGATGCCTAATTTAGCTTAGGGGACGCTACTCATAGTTTATGGATACTGGTTCAACTTAAGATACTCACACTGGAGTATTTCTGGTCCTGTGGGAAAGCTGGAGGTCCTAATGATGTTCAGAGTGAAACAGGGAAGTGCCTCCTGAGCTTAGGCATTACGAATAGCTAGAACTGAAGGAGAGTGTTGAGGATTGTGGTTTTGGAATGAGGATTTAGATAGATGTAATCACTGTCCTGCTGGTTGAGAGAAAACACCTGATTAGATAACTGCACTGAAACAGAGTTGGAGGAAAGTAATTCAGGCTAGTTTGTCTATCACTAATGGCAGTAAATTCCAGGACAGGAAGTAGCATAATTTGATAGATGATAACTTCATAGATTGCTTGACTATGCATTGGTTACATCTGTTATGTCGAAGTACTTTATTTCCTCTAGCTCTGCATGATTTAAAACAATCAACCCTTTAATCTCAAAAAACATATGCGGAAGAAGTATGCTCCTATGATTCTAGAAACATGCAAGACATGGAGTAGAGGATATTACTCAAATGAGAATATTCTTTATTTTGTCTTTAAGATTTAGAAACAAAGAATAATTTATATTGGAAAAGATCTTTCAGATAATCAAATCCAACTGTTAATCTGACGCTGCCATGCACATCATTAAACCATGTCCCTAAGCATCACTTCTTAGTCTTTTAAATACCTCTAGGGTTGGTGACTCAAGCACTTTCCTGGGCAGCCTGTTCCAATGCTTGACAATCCTTTCAGTGAAGAACGTTTTCCTAATACCCAATCTGAACAACCCTGATTATCTTGAGGTAGTCTCCTCTTGTCCTATCGTTTGTTACCTGGGAGTAGAGGCCAACCCCCACCTCACCATAACCTCCTACCTCAGGTAGTTGTAGAGAGCAGTAAGGTCTCCCCTGAGTCTCCTTTTCTCCAGTTTAAACAACCCCAGCTCCCTCAGCTGCTTCTCACCAGACTTGTGCTCCAGACCCTTCACCAGCTCCACTGCCCTTCTCAGGACACGCTCCAGCACCTCAATGTCCTTCTTGTGGAGAGGGGCCCAAAACTGAACACAGGATTCGAGGTGCAGCCTGAGCAGTGTCCAGTACAAAGGGACAATCACTGCCCTGGTCCTGCTGGCCACACTGTGGCTGACACAGCCCAGGATGCCACTGGCCTTCTTGGCCACCTGGGCACACCCTGGCTCATGTTCAGCTGCTGTCGACCAGCACCCCCAGGTCTTTTCCTGTTGGGCAGCTTCCCAGCCACTGCCCCCAGCCTTTAGTGCTGCCTCGGATTGTTGTGGCCCAAGGGTGGGATCCAGCACTTGGCCTTGTTGTACTTCATACCACTGGCCTCTTGCCATTCATCCAGCATGTCCAGATCCTCCTGCAGAGCTTTCCTACCTTCCAGTAGATCAACAGTCCTGCACAACTTGGTGTGTCTGTAAACTGACTGAGGGTACCCTCGATCTCCTTGTCCAGATCATCAATAAAGATAGTAAACAGGACTGGTCCCAGCACTGATCCCTGGGGAACACCCCTGGTGACCAGCTGGATGTAACCCCATTCACCAGCACTCTGGGCCCAGCCTTCCAGACATTTTTTACTCAACAAAGTGTAAACCCATCCAAACCAGGAGCAGTCAGTTTCTCCAGGAATTAATTAATTTAATCACACAGTGAATAGAGTTTTCATTTTGAAAACATGTTTTTCAGGTGACATAGAGCCAGTACTTAATCACATTTAAAAATCTAAACCCTACTACAATTTTTCTCCAAATTCTAAATGGTTACATTAGTAAACTGAGAATCAAAGATATGCATACTGCAGTCCTACTGAGAAAAAGACAACATACTGTTATCGTGGACAGAAAGGGACTTGAATAAAAAAGCTCTTTTATAGTTCAGTAGCCTTTCAATACCTGTACACATTGATTGTCTGTGATAATGAAAGTTCTGTGGAGAATACATATTTTTAATTATCAGTAAGCCAAAGAATTCCAGCTACATCATTCCCTCAAGTCAGAGAGTGACCACTGAATACGGAGAGCTTTATGGGAACAAAGTTCATACCAAGATTTGACGGCAGAATGCATTGAAATCCAGACTAGTAACTGCAGCAAAGAAACAGGCAGAGGGGCATAATCCACACTGAAGAAATTGTCATGGTCTCTGCTTATTGCTACAGGTCATGCTACTTTTTTAAAGTTAAAGGAATTAAATATTTCTGAACTAAGAAAAATGTGAAACTTTCTTAAAAATATGCTTAGAAGTTTGATTAAATAGATCCAGAGTGAAGAAGTACTTGCAATTAAAAGCTTTAGCTATTCTTGGCCTTGAAATATTTATAATTTGAATCTGGGAACATTAATTATACAATATTATAAATACTTTTACATTATTTAACTTTCAAAATTGTTTGGTTTAAACCTAATTAAACTTATGCAGAATTAAAATTGCTTCTTATGACTTTGACTTAATTTGTACCTGAAATGATTTGAGCTGAACTGAGTAATTCTAAATAAGTGTCCATATCTCCATACCAGGATTTAGAACAATTTAAATAACCCAGATTTCCTGAATGTCCTTGTGAATCTGATTCTTGTGTGTGTGCAGGATTCTTACTTTCTACAGTGACAGTATAAACCAGAAGGTAGTATGTCCATCATGTTTATTGAATAGACTCTCAGTAATTTGTCCTTATGCTTTTTCTTCTATAAGTTAATTTGGCACTAGCCAAAGCTGCACTTCTGAAACACTAATTTTTTGTGCGTGTATGTGTTCATGTGTTCAGATCCACTTTTAGGATGTGATTATGAACTGGCTTCACTACTACTGTGTTAAAATTTATTTGTAGAGGCCAGTAGAGGAACAATACCTGGAAAAAATCAGAGGATTCCAGAAGACCTCCAAATTTTTGTTGAACACAACAAACAATAGCCTTTTGTAACCAGCCAGGCTCACATTGCACTAGAAAATAATCCTTTACACCACATGGGAGGCTGTCAGGATAGCCCTGGCTGAGGGTGAATGTGTGGTTTCACTTTGAGAACCAACCAAGGGGTTAACAAGGGGTACTAAAAGTGCACATTTCACTTTTACAGTGTTAAAACAAACTGAAATTTGGCATAACTTGGGTTATGTTCTATGCATATCTAGTGCTAGTGGCTCATATTGCCCTTTACTTTTGTCTGTACCTTTACTGGAAGGCTCTGCTGAAGTTTTTCAAGCCAGATGAAATTAGGTCCACATGAGGTATTACATCCACATGTTTCAGAAGCTACTATTAGATGCAGCTGAGGAGGTCTTCCTGGTTTATGTGCACATGTGCTAATATGGAAAGAAAAGAAAAAAAATAGAAAAAAGCAGAAGGCAGAAGCTGGACTTGGTAAAAATAGATGCAACTTTTTTAAATCAGTGAAATTTGTACTGTACGGAACGGTTTCTTAATACCTGCAGACCTGATTTTTGTCTTCTGTAAAATATGAACTGAGAATTCAAATTGTATTTGAACCATGTTTTCAAGGTAGAAGTTATTTGTACATTCTGCAGTTGTATAGAATGTTTGCCACCACAGAATGTATAGACAAACATGCGGAAATACCCTCAAAGGACTTTCAAGTTCATATATGATTTATAGATGCAGATAAAACTAACTTACAGAACAGGATGTTCTGTGTATTTGTACCACATTACAACTTGAGCCTGTGATATCTCAAACCTTTCTTTTGAGCTATATATTGTATTGAAAGATGTATTTTACCAAATGTACTCAAGTGTTAGAAAAAGGGACAACTTTTTCTATAGAAACTACTATGTGAAAGAAATCTTCAGACTGACTGGGTGGGTCAAATAAAAGAGAATGTCTGCGAAGTTTTTCTAAATCATAGGTAAACTGGTTCCTAAAACTCGGAAGGGAATTTGTTTGTCTACTTTTATTTTTTTGTTTGTTTTTTTTTAGAATGGGTAAAAAAGTAAAGAAAGAAGCAGAGCCTCCACCCAAGGATGTGGTAAGTTTAAAAACTGCTATATGCTATAAAATAAACATTACACAATTACAGGCCCAACTCTGCCATCCTTACATAGTTCCTTATTCTCCTAACTTACCCACATTATTCTAAAAATGGCTTTTAAAGATGACTCTGTTTCTGTTTTTCTTGGACAGCATACAAACCAGAGTGACTGGGCATGTGTAGTTCTTTGTAGAGATTGTTGTCTTTGGCAGGCTGTGCAAACAGTAATGTATGAAACAATCCAGGCTACTTTTTATTTAACAACAGTGTTACCATTCTCTTTGTAAAAATCAAAGGAGAAAGGAGAAGAGCGATCTGAAATCTGACTGTCTTTTCAAGTGTGATGACATTCTCTTTCTTTAAGGATGAAAGAGTTAAGAGCCTAGATGGATCTGCAGTTTTATACAAAAAAAAATTTTACAGGTATTTTGAATGACAGTACTACATACTCTGGATCTTTTGCAAAGATACATGGTCTTTAGCAGCAGTTTATGTTTTTATGGTGTCATTAGAAGTGCCAAGAGAAAGACAAGAGCTGAAGCTAAATTTGGAATAATGGTGATAATGTGACTTTTTTCAAAAGGTGGAGGTTAAGGGTCTGACACTGGCACACTTTTCAAGGGTTTCTATAAATTCACAAGGTGTGAGGGGACCCCACAATAACAGATGTTCAAAATACAGGTAATTTTAAAGTTTAATGGTTGTATTCAGAAAGAAGTAGAGGAAATACAGAAACATTGAAAAGAGTATAATATAAATTCCATGCCAGATAATAACCAAGTTAATGAAAATAGGGACCTCAGTGAGTCCCACAGAGGAACATGAAACTAAATGCCAAGTTCAGTACACTACTTTAAAAAAACAATGGGTTTGTCTGTAAAGAGTGGTAGTACTGCAAGAGCTTTTTCAAAGGTTGTAGAAAAGTTGATCAGCAATAGCTGCATTACAATTTCAAAATTAAATAAGCATAAATAAGTTTGACTAAGACAGTAACATTCAATAGCCATAGTATCACTGAGGCAGAGCAAGGGATACCATGTTTAGCCCAACTCTTCTGTGGGAAGGCGAATATTACAAATGTAATTCATAAGCTCCAATGAATAATAAATCCTTATGAAAGGAGACAACAAAAAATTGAACATAACGGGTGTGTATAAAATAACCAGGAGAAGCCACAAAGATGGTGTATGTAGGGAAGACTAATTAAACAGACCTGAAGAATTAAAACTAAGTATCTATGCAGTCTTAAGAAAAAAATCTGAAAGGCACGACAGGACGTCTAAGTCACAGAGATGAACTAAAGTAATAGAAGTTGATGCAGCGCTGCAATTTCCATATCCAAAAGATACCGTTAGATTTTGTGGAGAAAAGTGTGGTGCAGCCTAGTAGGTACTACAATGAGCTGTGAATAATGTTAGAAAAGATGCTCAATAATTGAAAAAATCAAACTTATAGAAAAAGTCAGTAAAACTATCTAAAAGGAAAGAATTGAAGAGAGAATTCCAGATGGCATCTGCAACTTTTGGCTTAGTTTTTACCCTTACTGTAGTTCAGTCTAGATGTCTGTTCTAGCAGTCCTAGCAGGAGAAAAAACTGAATGTTGCATAGCAAAACAGTATTAAACATGAAAATAGATAATTGATTAGTTGCAACTATCAACCAAAAAAATCTTATAGCTATGAGAAAATTGCTAATAGTGATTGTGTAAAATCAAATCTTAAAACTTTGAATTTCACCTGGATATTTCAGGTGGCAGGAAATGAGATGCAGACAAAGTAAAAGATGTATTAGCTATTATCTTCTGATTGATAATCTATTTATGAAACTATCAAGTCCAAGAAAAGAAGCCTTGAGATAATGTAGGCAGGCTTATAAAAGAGGGCCTTTGTGCATGTGGAATGCTCTGAGAATATGTGGTACAGCAAATGACCACTGATTTTTTATAGATTTCTAGGAACAGGTGGGAAACACACCTCTTAGCCCAGCCACTGCTTATATTTTTTTGAAAGTATTCCTGAGGACTCTGTTTTCACTGCCTTTTATAATTTGTCGTTTACTATTCTCTGTTCTGAGAACTTGTCTGCTACAGGAAAAATTTTGCTTTGAGCTTCTGTCTTTATATGAAAGACCTAAGACAGTAATTCAGGGAGCTAAAATATGCTAGATTTGACACAGATTGATAGGAACTTTTCATATGATATCTACATTAAGTTTGGTCTAGACAGTATTACCATTTGATCATCAGCTAGGGTGTAGACATTGAAAGGGGACCTAAGATTACCACTAGAGAATATACTGAGGTGTTACCACTTAAAGAAAGGTATAGATACCTGGTATTTTTGAAAACAGCTTCCTTCACAACTCTGATGTTAAAAAAAAGTAGAATGTATGAAGTGGCACAGTCAGCTCCTGAAATTGTCTCCACAGAAACTGCTTCTTTTGATTAGTGCCTAAATATTACTTTGACTTGACTTTGGTAAGGCTTTCAATACTGTCTCTTCCTAACATCCTAATGGGCAAGCTGGTGCAGTACAGAAAGATAAATAGACAGTGTAAGTGAATTGAAAACTGGCTGAACTGACAGGCTCAAAGGGTTGCAGCATGAAGACCCTTTGGAGGTCAGGCAGTCTTGTTGTGCTCCAGGGTTTGATCCTGGGGCTGATACTGTTTAGCCTCTCCATGAGTGACCTGAGTGGTGGGACTGAGTGTACCCTCAGCAAGTTTGCAGATGAGACAAAATTAAGAGGAGTGATAAACAGATCAGATGGTTGTGCAGCCATTCAGAGGGAACTCAACACACTAGAGAAATGGGAAATTAAGTTCAGTGAAGGGAAATGCCGAGTCTTGCACCTGGGGGAAGAATATCTGGTACAGACTGGAGGATGACCAGCTGGAAAGCAGCTTTACAGGAAAGGACCTGGTGATTCTGTTCTGGGTCCTGTGGTACAAGAGAGGTAAGGCCTTACTGGAACAAATCCGCCAAAGTCTTGGAGCATTTCTCATAGGAGAAGAG
Source organism: Campylorhamphus procurvoides (assembly GCA_013396655.1). NCBI lineage: Eukaryota > Metazoa > Chordata > Aves > Passeriformes > Dendrocolaptidae > Campylorhamphus > Campylorhamphus procurvoides. The sequence continues at coordinate 2,803,223 of WBMV01004137.1, forward strand.
ACTGACAGTTGGGACTGTTCAGTCTTGAGAGGAGGCTTGGAGGGGTCTTGTCAGTGTCACCTGATAGGAGAAAGGAAAGAAATCAAGCCAGGCTCCTCTCGGGTGCCCAGTGAAAAGACAAGAGTCAGTGGATACAAACATAAATGAAAGAGGTTCCATTTAAAGCATAAGAGAAAAACTCACCCTCTTTTACTTTAAGAATGATGGAACACAGCACAGATTGTCCAGAGAGCTTGTGGAGTCTCCATCCTTGGAGATACTCAAAATCAGGCTGTACCAGCACTGAGCTCCAGCTCCCCCAGCTCTGAACAGTTGGACCAGATCATCTCCAGAGGTGCCTTCTAACACCAGCTGTATGTGATTCAGTGGAATATCTTGGGTTTATATTGTTAGGACGGGAGATCAGGCAGTCACAAAACTGAAACAATTACATGTCCAAGTATCTATTAACTCTGTTTTTCTTGGTAAAGGAAAAGGGGCTAAGAGTATCAAAGATACCAATAGTGCTTCTAAAGATTCTATGAAGGGTTCAGTGCTAAACCTGACCTGAAATCAAATTTAAAGGATTTTTTAAAAAACAATTACAGCTTGATTAAATAATAGTATAATAGTAGGTAAATGCGTCCTTCAGAAGGTGGGATTTGCATCCAAATGGGAAAACAAAAAAACTCCTTGCCCTCCCAAGTGACAAGTAAAAGCACAATGTCACCCTGCATCAAAATATTTTGGCAAAGAACTAGGAAGGATACAAAAACTGGCAGTAAAGGTTTTCCAAATTGACTAAATGCAAGAAACTTCTCAGAGGGACATTTTTAGATGATTAAAGTAAAAGCAAAATTACTTTTTTTTTTGTCAAAAGCCAAAGCACCAAAATAAATATGATAAAATTGCCTAAATAGGAATAAATAGTATTTTCCCAGGTCTTGTTCTAAATGAAAAATAACTAAAATCTGAAAATGTGGTACTGTTAATGTGGTATTTCATGTAGTAGAAACATGGAGAGTAGAAAATTTAATTTTCAAAAAAAATACATCAATAATTACAGGAAGTTTTCTTCTCTGCTGTGCTAATTCGTAGAAATAGTCTTGGGGGGGAAAGGAAAAGAAAACAACAACAAACCAAACCCATGGATAAATACGATAATAAGGGCGGGAAATCAATATTGGTTGTGTAAAGTTTGATCTCTGAAATCTACTTGAATTCTTTGGAGGAGTCAGTGAGCAAGTGGATAATGGTGTTCAGATTGTAACTTAGTTTTTTCAAAAGTTTTTAGACCAGGCTTTTCACTCACATAAATACAGAGAAGTAAAAAGAATTTTATCTCCTAGCAATAATGTCGGGTTATAAAAGAGAAAGTAAAGATAAGAAAATAAGTTACTGTTCATGTTTCCTAACAGAGAGAGCTTGCTAGTGGAATGTCGTGGGGTTTTATTCTGCAAACTGTGTGCTGCAGTTTAAAAGAAATCCAAGATGTCTATCAAGGAAGGTGAGGAACCTTTCCGGACTAGCAGGAGGGGACCTCTCCCCAAAACCCACCACAACCTTTGAAATTAAGAGACTTTAATCAGAAAATGCAGAGAAAAAGGATAACAGTTCTTTACTACATATATGTATATGTATAAACAAAAGAAAAAAAAAACAAACCCAAAAAACCAGAACAGAACAAACAGCAACACAGTAACCAAAGCTTTCAAACCGATCAAGTCACGTGTTGAATGCCATTAACAGTTCTGATGTTTCCATCTCAAAAAGGTACAGCTCAATTATAGAAAGACAATAGAATGAACTGAGAATGAATGGAGAACAGGGACAGACAAAGTGGCTTCTGTATTAGGAAGGATCAAAGGGAGTAGTTTTCTTCATCCCCAGAAGGAATGACTGTGAAGAGGAATATCATAGAAACTGAGAAAATGATGAATATACAGGAAAGGGAAATGGGTGTAATTTATTTCACTGTTTCTTATGGTGAATGAACTGTGGAGGACCAATAAAATTATCAGGTGGTAATTTTAAAACAAATAAGAAGCACAGCTACTTATATGACTGCTAAATTGTGGCACTTGTGTCTCAGAATATTAAGAGTGGTTGAAATACAGATGGCTTAAAATTATGTACCAAGTTTTTCTTGGACTTTTTGAACACAGAGATAAAATCAATAGGCTCTCCAATTCTCTAGGTTTCATAGTGCTGGAGCCTGAGAGGGAACATTAGCCAGGTTTAATAGCCTGCTTGCCCACACCTGTTACTGGCCTTTTGGTGGAGACAGGATGCTGGGCTAGATGGGTCTTTGGTCTGACAGGAACCATATTTTGTATTACATTTAATTTCAACTAAATTAAGTTGATGGAAGCAAAAAAAGCCCCCGAACCAAACCCCAAATGCTCTGCAGTTTCTAATGGCTTTGAAGTCAAATGTACACAAAAATCAAGATCAAAGATGTGTAGAAGTTTTTGAGTTATAGCTTTCTTTTTCATTTAACTTGCTCTTTTCTTAATACAAACTGAATGTTGGAAACGCTGTTGCTTATAAACTAGTTAAATTTCTGTGTTTGATTCAGGGTTGTTTGTAACTTCAGGCATATTATTCTAGCACATAATCTGTCCTGTATGTGCCATTACAGGAAGATTTAGAAGTAAGCTTTGATTTTAAATAAAAAAAGGTGGAACACTAGCTATGGAGGCATTATGATCAGCGCAAGTCATAATCGGTGCTATGATGGTTTTGAGGAACAGTGTTACTTCCCAGCAATCACAGAATCGCAGATTGGGTAAGGTTGGAAGGGAAAATAGTGGTATCATGTGGTCTGACCTCCCTGCTCAAGCAGGGCCATCCTAGGACATATTGCACGGGATTGTGTCCAGATGATTCTCAAATGTCTCTGGAGTGAGAGACTCCACAACCTCTCTGGGCAGTGTGTTCCAACGCACCATCACCTGTAGAGTAAAGAAGTTCTTTCTCAATCAACTGATCGGCTTAGGCCTCTGACTGCTTAAGCATACATTGATTTCAGTGGCTATTTTTACTGTGTTTTCAGCACAATACTGAGGAAAATGCCTATTGAATATTTCAGCCAGTAGTAGTGAATCTAATGCCTATAGAAATGGATAGACATCAAAGTAATTTTACTCTGCTCATGTGCCAACCTGTCATTAAATCACAGGAATTATCATTGAATTGTGGTTTCTGCAGTTAATTGTAAACATGAAACGCAGTGAAAATGGAGCAATGTAAGAGTGACTTTGGTATTAGATCAATGTACATAACTGAGATTTAAAACTCCTATTTCATCTTTCGTTTCTTATTGAACTTCATCTGAAAACAATATTTGTGTTTATTTTTCTCTGGAGGACTAGCAGCTTTTACTAAAAATTGGAGTTTTATCCCATCACCAAGTATTTGACCAGCAGAGATACATCTGTCCTTAAATAATAGCACTTACCTAGAGCATCACATTCAGTCCATGCAAAGACCCAAATTACAGAAGTAGAGAACTATGAAGGTGGCTAAACGGACTTTCAGTCACCTCTTAATTCTCCTGTATTCCTCTCATTTGGGTGGAATGCCTGAGTGATAAGCTGATCTTTTTTGCCTCCTTACAATCTAAAAAGAAAATTGGTATGAAGAATTCTGTCATTTTAGGCCCATCATTAAGATGTAACTTGCACCAGTATGCTTTTACTTGATTTAATTCTTTTTACTGAGTCATTTTTAGGCAAAATGACTTATAGTCCAGTAAACATTACATTTTCTTCAGAAAGGAGCTTTGTTCCATGACTTGGCCCATGCCTTCAGCTTGTCACATCAAGCATGAAGTTGGACAGGATCTTCAGATTTTCATACCTGACTGAGGCTAGGTAAACCAATTAAGCACATTAGGCAGGCAACTTCTTAATAAAATTTTTATGTTGAGCCTACTGCCTGCTAGGTTGTGTGATCTGACTCATGGAAGGTGTTGAAATTAATTAGATTTAAAAACCTACTTAAATATGAATTTTGAAGTCTTTGTACCAGTATCATATTTTGTCTTAGTTTTGATAAGTGGAGGGAGAAGAAAAGAAGCCTCCTCTTTGTTCGTTTTTCTTCTAGCACACTCATAACATTTTTTTCTTTTTAAGATTTGATCCATACAATTTATTTGCTTGACAAACAGTGTGTGCCTCTGATGTAGCTATTAGGTTTTTTTAATGAAGTAAAAGAAATAATCAACATTTGTAATTATATATGGTATAAACACACATTGTAATAATATTTTAAAATAATTTGTATTGCTGTCTGATATGATTAATCTGCTATATTTTAATCACATTGATTTTGAGAGCCTGCATGACTCCATAACACAGATACTCTATAAGCCTGAAGTGTAAGGACAGAAGACAGTTTTCCATACTAAAAAAATTACTTTAAATTCAGAGCTTAAAACTTTTTAATGGGTAGAATTTTCAGAGATTCTTGAGTCTTGTTGAGCAATGAAAGGGTTTTCTAGAAGATTCCCTTGTTCAAGTGATGTTAGTACTAAGGAGTCTATTAAGAGGGTGAAAACTGTCTGATTTGTTGGAAGATTTCTTTCCATATGAGAGAACTCAGAAATGGAAATGAACATTCTGTATAATTTCTGGCTGGGTAAGCAGGGATTATATCTTGGAAATACTTCAGCTAGTGTGAGGTCGTGGTGAGCTGGTGAACTGAGTTGAAAAAGGCAAAAGAAATGGGTTTTTGTTGGTTTTTTTTTAAGCAACCACAAAATGGTATTGCCACAGAGTAATTAAATCCTCTTCCTCATGCAACACCTGAGTTCATAGTGTCTGTGTACAGCTGCAGCTGCTCAAAATTAACTTCTCATGTCTGGTTCCGAAGCTGTAGAATACTCTTACATGTGTAACAATTACTTAGTTTGTTACCTTCAAGATTTCTAGAGTTGCAGGGAAGTGTCAGGGTTTTCCCACATGGGATGGAATCTTGATTATATTTATTTGGAAGTCAATTATTCTTTCTTATTTTTTAACAATGTCTCTAACTTAAAAAAATTGATTTCTCCAAGTAAATAGAGACTTGTTAATATTTCTAATTCAGTCTGGATATCAAAAAAGATTATTTTTTTAACCAAATGTGGGTGTCTGCTGCAGCACATAGGAAGACTTGGTATAAATCAAACTTTTCCTTCCTCTTTTTTTTGTTTGTTTGTTTGTAGTTTGATCCTTTATTGATTGAAAGCAAAACACCAGCAACAGTTGCGCTAATGCTTAGTTCTCCTGAAACGGAAGTTTTGGCCAAAGCATGTGATGCTCTGTATAAATTTGCATCAAAAGGTTAGTATCTTTGCAATGAGCTTTGTTTTGCACTGCTTAAATTTTGATAGTAATTCACAGTTTTTTAGTTTCCTAGCATAAAAATCTTAGTTTCTTCTCAAAGGTTGCTGTCAAGGTTTTGGGGGTTTTCTGAAATATCTACCCAACCCATATTTGCAGTTATAAAGTCGTTTGTGTGAAGGAAATGTTTGTATTTTTGTTGTAGAACTTTAAATTCACTGTTGAATAGAGCTTGTTTTAAATATAGTGTAGATCTGGTTTTTTATGAGCAACAGACCTGCAATTGGGAAAGAATTCTTTTTTTTTAATGTTGCAGTGTGAAACTTCTGTACCAGCATAGTTATTTTAAGGTTCCGTTTTCAGTGAAAATAACTTTTTAGCTTGTTTCTGTTATTTTTGCATAAAGTTGTCATGTCAGTATTTCTATGACAGATTTATTGGAGATTGCTCAGCCTCCTTTATCAAGCTTATTCCTGTATGTGTTGGGAATCTAACAAGTCTCCAAGATTCCAAATCTTCCAAAGGACCCTGCATAATGAGTAGTCCAAGGGACTGAGGAGAAAAACAACTGTATAACAAAAGTTCAACTTTATGTAGCACATAATTTCCTAAGTTGTCTCCAACTTACTCCATGCCAGTCACTCAAATTGGTATACACTGGTAGTAGTCTTGCCCTGATTAATCTGGTTTAATTTTAATTTCCCTTTAATTTACATTTTCTTGTAAAAATTATGGGTTTATATGCTGATTGTTATACTGATGGCAATTACCAAGACTGCTGAAGTTGTGAGAAATGCTGAAGGCTTTGACAACTAGCTAGGGGTCTCTGGGTTCTGCAAGATGTTTAGGTTTGGCTTAATATGGCAAGCTTGGCTGAGAGCATGCAATCACACTTTAAATATGTGAAGAGAGAATGTGGACTGTTGGGAGACAGCTATGAACCATAAGCTCTTGCTGGCTCTTTCGCTGCTACAGTAAAATATGCCACACTGAAAGAGGGAGGACAGATGCTTATTTTTTTATGTTTCTACTGTATGAATAATCCTTTAAATCATTAATGTAGATATTCCTGCGATCTTCCAGAAGACTCGACTGTAACTTTGCAGTGTGGCACAAGAGAAGGAGTTGTTTTCAGTTAATTAATTGCAGTTAATCTATTCTTTTGAGTGTTGCTAGTAAATTTAGTCCCATCCCTCAATAAAAAATACCTTGTATTTTAATTATGTCTTGGCCTGAAAATGAGCATGGTTCTCCAGTTTCCTCTTACATTGCTCACTTGTAGCCAGAAAGAACAGGCATGGTTCATTAGAAAATGAATTATAAAGCTGTAGTGGGAAGTGAGAATAGAAGTAGGATTGGGATTTTGTTTCTTGGGGTTTGTGTTATGTTTTGAGTGAGCAGGAATGAGAGGCTGTAATCAAACCGAACACCTCTGTTCTTTGCATGTCCAGCACCTATTGAGCTACAAATGGCTCCATTGTCATGTGGCAGAGATCTGTTGGGATTTAATGATCCAAATCCTGGTAGTTGCTTCTGCTGAGGAATAGTAAAGATCCACTGAATTAATTAACTGTTATTTTGAGGAAAATAGAATTGGGAGGCAAGAAAAGAGGAAGATAAAATGAAGTTCTTAATGATACTGAATTTAATGAAATTCCTAATGATACTGTTTACCTGTGCTTCGCTAAATAGAAAGCTGTCCTTTGTATTACCACTGCAGTCTCTAACAAATGAGTTGTGTCCAATAGACAGAAGTATCCTTTGCTTTACAAATGTGAATTAATCTTAGATACTACTAATCCTTGAAAGTATTTGACACATACTTATTTGAGGTATAGATTAGATGATCTCCCAAGGTCCTGTCAGACCTTTGTTTTTTGGATTCTACTGTCCAATAAAGGTAGCTGGTTTACTTTGATACATTAGAACTGTGAGGTTGTTGCATTTTTCTTGGGGTTTTAACCCAATTCCTCTTCAGGTGATGAAAACAAAGTGGCACTTCTTGGTCTTGGAGCATTGGAACATCTGTATAAACTCATCTCACATGAAGATCCCACTGTACGCAGAAATGCCATCATGGTATTTGGCATCATGGCTTCTAATCGTAAGAGTCTCAATTTTTAAGTATCTTTCAGTGTGTGGTCATCAAAACAAAGAGTTGACCCATGTGAAAAAATCCTATATTAATGGCCCAGAATAAGGAGTAAGTTATGTAAGGCTGAGTTGCAGTGGCTGTTATTTTTGCAGCGCATTACAGACCTTACAGTTATTAATTAGGTCTTATTTTGATGGATGTTCTACTCAGTTGTCTTCCATTGTGGTGTCCCAACCACTCTCATTTCATCAATTTCTACCTACTTTTCATGCTGCAGTGAACCTTATCCTCTTTACCTTCCTTTCAACTAAGCATTAGCATATAGTCCATGCTGCTGCACAAACATGGATTTGAATGAACAAAGATCTTCCATTTATATTCACATCTTAATTGTTTTTTTATTTAAAAGTAAATTAAACTCAGACCTTTTTTCTTACATTTCAACACTGTAATATGTTGATAATAACAACACTGCCCTGTAAGATCGCATGAAGTCAGTTCCAATGAATATTATTTGATTTTTCTATCCAGTGGTTGTGGTTTTGCTAGTTTGCCATTGACAACAATAAAAATGCATTCTGAAAGTCTTCGCTGTGATTTTAATAAGACTTATGTAATTCATGTTTTCCATTTGCAGTGTGGGCTGGCATTAGCATAAAATTGCAAAGTGATGGCTTGAAAACTAAATAACAGAAAAATTGCTTTTAGTTCGATAATTTTAACAACAAATAATTTTAACTATTGGGATATGACTTCTTTGGGAACTAAAACTGTGCAATATTTAATCAGATCCTGCTAGATACAAGTATTTTAAGTAAAGTCTCAACGAAATAGTAAGGAAATTCTTATATATCAGATGTCAAAGAGTTTCGTCTGGTACTTGAAAGCCTCTTCTATTTTTTTCTGGGCCCATTATGATCTTGCCATAACTTCAGTTGCGTGTCTCTCCCAGTCAGATCTGTTTGTTTCTCAGGGAGTAAGCATAAATACCTGTGTTTGGAGAAGATTCTGTTCTCTACTCAGCCAACATTGCCCAATGAAAGACTTTATGCTTGTATTTATTCCTTTGCAGATGATGTCAAGAAGTTGCTGAGGGAACTGGATGTCACAAATCCACTTATATCACAGCTGGCACCAGAAGGTATCTTGCAGTATTCATTCCTTGTGCAAAAGTACAGTCAGAAATAATTTACGATTGCCATTTGAATGGACAATTTAATAAAATCTTCCCTGTAGCTTTTGATTTGTCCTACTTCATGGTAAAGAGGTAAATGCTTTTATAGGAGTAGCTCTGTTACTTACTGAGTAGTGGTTTATGTTGTACAGATGGAGCAACATGTTTATGGAGACATCAGGTATGATTAACAGCTATTATTTATTGACTTCAAATAATATTTTAAACCACTGGTTACTGAATATATTCTGTGTTGAATAAAACTTGATTAAAATGTTTCTTTTTTTTCCCCATAGAAAATGTAGTTATCCATGAGTTTGCTACTCTCTGTCTAGCACATATGGCTGTTGAATATACTACTAAAGTAAAAATATTTGAGCAAGGTGGAGTAGAACCACTTATCAGACTGCTAGGTAGCCCGGATCCTGACGTTCAGAAGAATTCACTGGAATGTATCTACCTTCTGGTACAGGTAAATTTTCCTGGTTTTTATTGCTATAAATTACAGAGGCATGCAAGCACTTCCTCCCCAACTCCTGGCATCTTCCATGGGGTTAATAATTTCAAAATATTTGTTTCCTTTAGTCCCCAGTATCCATCAGTGTATTTGAAAGATCACACCCAAGTCCTTGAACGTTAAATTAGTTACGAATGTAGCTGATTTGACTCTAATTCTGTTGAACTTAATGCAGTTATCTGTGGTGTGCTGCAATATAAGTATAATCAGAATGAGATTTAGATTTTTTAAATTAAATAATGATTCATTTTCTTAGTTGGAAAATGTTAATTTTGGTAATGAGAATCAAAATTTATGTATTCGAAAGGTTGGAATAATCCTGTAAATTAAAGAACTACCAATTGCATAGTGTCTTGTTTTGACCAGCGAGTCCGTAGCACAATTTTGAACATCTTTTTAATGATAGGTGAATGCTGTTAACAGCTACTTTCCATACTGGGAGGAATGGATTTGCTATTGGCTACTTTCACACTCAGCACTAATGTCATCCATATGCTGCTTAGCAAAAGAATGGTGCATTTGTTTGGCAGTTCTCTTCCATGGCTTAAGCGAATCAATTCAATAATGAATTCAGTTTATAACTCTATCTCTTTTGGGGCATCAGAGCATGTCTATTCAGAATCACATTTTACTCTTTCTCCTTTTTGACTATCTCACTGTCTTTGTTGCAGGGTATATCTGGATAACTGCACCTGGTGCTTGCTTATATTGATAAGGATAATTGCATGCTGCACATGTGCAATAAGCTATTTAAAAGCAAATTGTAATTTATTTATTTATTTTCTATTTCAATATAATCAACTACTGCCTTTTTATTAAGCTGCACATTTGCTGTTTAAAGTTGAAATTTTAAATTAAATGTAATTACTAAAACAAAAGATTACATAACCACAGTTGCATGCAAAAAACTATTTCCTACCCACTGAGGTAAACAAAAATGATGAAACTAAATTTTAAAAACTTTCTCACAGAAACATTTATGTTGAGACAAACATGGCGAAACCAAGAGTAAATAGTCTTTCTTAGACAGAAGTAGATTCTGTAATGTGTATTTCAGTCTTGAAAAAACCCCTAGAATTTAAGGTTCATGGGTCTTGATTATATTCAGTTTGATTCTTAGCTCAGAAGAAAGAAGTCTTCAGAACTGGAAGCTCTGGAGCATTCTCTAATTTTTTTATGTCTGAAATCAGACTTCTGGTGTTCTTTCTGTAAAGTCAGGAATTGATGTATTGTTATATTTTCTATCACTAACATTCTTTGTTGAATATTTTACTGCAGGATTTTCAAAACCATGCTGCAGTTTGTGAGCTGAATGTAATTCCACCCTTGCTGAAACTACTGGAATCCGAATACCCAGTTATTCAGTTGTTAGCCCTTCAAACCTTAGAAGTAATTAGCAAGGACAGAGAAACCAGGATAATACTGGGAGAAAATAATGGATTAGATTGCCTTCTGAAGATCCTGGAAACCAATGTACAGTTTACTTGCCTCAAAAGCTTTTGTTCTTGGCTACTAATATTTGTATGACTAATGAGAAATGCTACTTATGTTATGGCAGAGTGAGATGAGAAGAAAGAGTTCCTTACTTGGCATAAACTATGATAGAAATAGGATAAGCTAGGATACCTAGCTTACTAATAAAGGAAGTAAAGGGATTCACCAAAATATTTGGTATATTGGTCATAGTAATACTGTTCTGCATTTACTGTGCATTTCTGAAACTGTTGTAAATATCAGAAAAATTCTCTACATAGCTTTTTATATGATGTTTTCTCAAAACTTTTTATTAATTAGAACTCTGGTGCTGGTTCCTAGTTTGAACCCTGATCCTTTTTTTCTGAATTTACTTTGATATCAATGGCCTTAGACATAATTTCCTACCTTGGAAATTCCTTTCCTTCCTTATGTTATTATGAGGCTCAGTTTAGTGCTTCTCAAGTTCAGGTGTCACCATGGGACATAATGCATAGAAAAATCTGTGAAGTTTTTTTAAATTTTAGGATGACAGGTCCATTCTGAGTGCCTGTCTAACCTACTTTGATGTAAATGAGAAACATCTGGAGGTTTTACTGTTTTTGATAAATTGTGTTGCATCCTAAGGCATTATCAAATAAATTGGATGACAATATGAATATGAAAATATGTACTTTGTAGTATGAATAAACTGGTCAAAAGAAATCTATGACAATTATCCTACAAACTTAAAAGCCAGAGATATTTTAATGCTGATTTGGAGGTTATTTGTGTTTTTTTCTTTATTAGGAACTCAGCGACCTACATGTTGAAACTCTTGCTGTGTTGGGAAATTGTCTTGAGGATGTGCATACTCTGCAACTGATGCAGCAGACGGGAGGCCTTAAGAAGCTACTTTCACTTTTAGGGACCTCTACTGTTCCCAATATCCAGAAGAATGCAGCAAAGGCAATTACCAAAGCAGCTTATGACTGTATGTGATCTTTCAATAATTTTTTCATGAAGTAATTTTTTTATCCAGAATGAGGTTATCTTTTGCCTTACCTGGTTGAGGGCAGTACTTGTGCTGCAGAAGACACTATCCAGAATTACAGTGATGTGTCTTGCCAATCAGAGCCGCAGTTGGATGCTGGAAGATATGTATATATATATGTGTCACACATATATAGGTATGAAAATGTTAAGATTTTGCATCAGTTTATTTTAAAATATTATATATTCTCTCAAAATGCTGTCCTCAAAGAAAAATGGAACTCTGAAAGTACGATCTTTGTCTTTTGTTTAGTGATGCCAGGTAACAGGCACCTCAAGCTGCCTTTGCTGTTTCTCACCACTGTCAGCTAAGACTTCATCTCAAGCTGACTTCCTTTTGTATTCAACTGCTCATCTAAATGTCAGGCAATTTCAAATACAAATTTCTTTAACAGGGGCATGAAAGAAAACCTTTCACATGGCTTGCTGATTAATATTCCCAGGGGAGTTAAATAGTTTCATTGTAATCTTTTTATAATTATTCATCCTATAGTTCTTTTTAATGTACTTTTCTTTAATTCACCAAGGAATTGTGAATTAGGCAGAACATGCTCATCATTTTTGCCCACAAGGATGCTCTTTTAATCAAGCTACATTTGAAATTCCTTCCATACATTGGCTTCTGACTTGCAACATGTGCCTGGTAGTGTTGTGTAACAAAATACAATGTAACTAATGACATACTTCTGTCTATAGAAGATTTTAATTCTGTCAAGGGATTTTTATGACAATAACTATGACAGTAGAGCTTAAATATTTCATTCATATTTCTGGCACTTTGTGGTTGAATCATGGCTTTAATTTATGTGTATTTTAAAAATATATTCTTTCATTTAATACATGGTTAAAATAATCTCTCCTTTCTACCATATGTCAGACCTCCTTTCTTCTTTACCCATGCTATCTTTCCAATTCTTTTCTCACCTTGCTTAGTTTGACATCCTGAATATTTGTAATTACTTGGATTGCAAATGATACACAAAAAGTGAAATCTACCTTTCTTAGTATTCTGTGGGTTTCTCTCTGTTTTCATCATTATCTCTTGGAAGCTTTGCAAGTCACTGAAAATTGTTTTCATTAATGTTCAGGTAGGAAAGATAGGAAGGAACCTTCTTATGCCAGTATTTTCTTTGTGTATTTTCCTCTATTGTTATTTTATTATACTACTTAGGACTGTCAGTATCATTTTTATAGTCCTGTGACAGGCTTGTAAGGTGTATGCTAAGCAGATTTATATTTGCTGCTACTGCTTTCTACTGCGTCTTTCTTCTTTATCATATTTATTTTCAAATAAGCATAGCCTTCTTTTCCTCTTTCACACTTTTTTCAGTTTTTGTGGCCTAATATTTTAGCAGCTGTTAGTAGAAGCATGTCTGAACACATTTTTAAAGCACAGTGGCATGAACTACACATAATATATGACAGTACTGCCTATGATCTTATATCATGGGATGTTACCGTCGGTGAAGATGCATCTTCTTGTCATGCTTCTTTACAAATGGAGTCAGTGTGGTTTCATTATAAAGGTTTGCTCTCTTCTTCAGCCTATGACAGTTGGTATGGATACAGCAAGGTGGGAGAATAGATCAAAAGAAGATTTAAAATATTTGCTTTCAAGGTGCAGAATTTTGGTGACAGCCAGTCGGACAAGGGGAAACTTCTTGTCCTGGTGCAGTAGAAAACACAGTCCAGTAAAATTGCTGCTCAGTGTGGCCCCTAGAAGAATTGAATTTTTCATACTCATAGAGTTACTGTCAGCCTTCCAGAGAGAAGAAAGGTGGCACTGAGGCCATTATAAGAAGTAACCCAAGTGCAAAAAGAAGACAGAAATATTTGCAGTTCTTGTTTGTTTGATTGGATTATGTTTGTAAATATTCTAAATAGCCTACCCAAACTGCAACACTAATGTATACAATACTAGTACTTGCCTTGATGTGACTCCAGTATAATACAGCACAACTCTAAGTTCTGCAGTGACTTTTCCATTAAATTTGCAGTAGCCATACAGTAGCCACATTCTTCAGGTTTGATAGTCGTGGTTGGAATTTACCAACATTTCCTGCATATGTGGGAAAAGAAGAAGTACTGCTTTTCACTGGAATGAAAAACTTGCTTCTACTATGACAGAACATGTATCTAGCTGTTTTTTGAATCCTGGCAGCTGAGTATATAGCAGTGTCTGGTCTTGAAATTATTGCTGTTGATAGATGGAATTTAGTTTTGATCTTTTGTTTGGGTTCTTTTTTTTCCTGATAGATGTGATCATAGCAAACAAATTTGTTTTATGTCCCTTGCAGCCCTTTGCAGAGGGACTTATCCCTTTAGAACTTATTTATCCCTTAAGAACTATTCTCAATATCAGAATAAATTACATGGTACAAACATGATATTTAATTTTAAATGGCATCTTTAGGATGCTGCTTTGTTTAAGTACATTAAAATTGATCATACATCATCAGTATGCCTTTGCCCCTGAAATTTTTTTTGTTCTGTAACATAATTTTGAATTTAATATATTAATTTATTGATGATTTTATTTTGTATGCTCAGAATTACAGTGGTGAATTATACTGTGACTCCTTCCTTGCCCAGCAAATAATGCAGTCATTTCAGAATGCAAAATATAATTTAGTGCTATAAATTATTGAATGTCTGTGAGTGGATTATCTGGACTGTTTATTAAGGAGGGCCTGATTTTCCCCTGTCAATGCCACACACACCAGCAACAACAACAAAATGCTATGGAATGTCTACTGAGAAAGTGATGATAATGCTCATTTGAGTTTGGCCTCACTCTGCCAAACTTCTGGTTTGAAGTTCTCCCTGTTCTTTCTCTGTTTATCAGTGTAAATCCTTTCAAAAGGGAACATGCTAAACATGCTCTGTAGCCGGGTTAACATAACACATTTCATAATACAGATTTTCATTTATCTGAGTTATCTCAAAATCAGTGAGAGCTCATGGTACTATTTAACATTAACTATTTTTTTCATTTGAAATTGATATAAATAATTCCAAAAGGTGGTGGCAGAGACCGGAATTGATAATCAGTAAAATTCTGATCATGATTTTGGGGTAATAAAGCAAATAGGAAAATACATTGAAAAACAAAGGTTGCCTCACAGTGGGGCAGTGCATGAAAAACTGGACAGAACCGTTAGTAATCCAAACTTTTTTACTTGTGTGTGCTTGAGTATTTTGCTTTATGTTAAATCAATGTATTCAAATTATGTAGGGGTCAAGAAAGTCATCACTGTAAAAATGGTGTTGGCACTCACATGAGAAGTACTTCAGTACGAAGGATGCTTTTCAATTGTGCATTCTTTCTTTTCTGTAGTGAAGGAAACAAAGGCAACAACTCATACAAACAGAAAGGACCAAGAGAAAATGTTCATCCCTTAAATATATTGGTGCCTGGATCTTAAAATATTAATAATAATATCTAAATATGTGTTACACTCTTTAACATAAGTTCAAATTCAAAATCTGTTTTTCCACATTATTAAAAAATTCTTTTTCTGTTTAAAATGTTTTAAATCACTATTTTTACTCATCCAAATTGATTAATCATATTATGATTGTTATTATTTGGTATAAGCAGAAATTATCTTGAAAATTAAATATCTATTGTCATATCTGACTTTAAAGGCAAGAATAATTTTAAAGAAAATTTGAATAATAATAAGTAACTTGCTGTACAAAAAAACAAGTTACTGCGGCATAAAGAACCTCTAGAGTTCATGATTAGAGATTATGAACTATTTTGTTAAGCAACAGGCCAAGCATACGTGGTAACTTTTGAAAATGGTCTCTAATCCCAATTAAGGCCTTCTCTTGAGAGCTGGCCAGTATCCATCAAGGTTGTGGCCAAGGTTCTTCTTATACTTAAAATCCTCTCTGTTTTACTTTTATCTTAGCTTTGTGATTTCATGTGCATATGATTCTAAAAATGTTTAAAATTGAGCTAGAGAGGAGAAAGCAACTATACCTGTCTCATCTGTGTGCACTGAGCCATTTCTGCTATAACTAGATTTTCAGTCAAACTCTTTTCATTGACTTTGTGGACTTGTATTTGTTTAGTTTTATTCACTACAGATTCCAATTTATCTAAAATAATCCTCATGATATTTTTCTTTGCTTTTTAATTTTTTTTTTATTTGGAGGTTGACAGTCCAAACAAGGAAGTGATCCCTTAGAACAGCAGTAAGCACTGGTAAAATTTCTAAATGTGTTGGAAGTCCCACTGACTTCTCAGCTCCTGAATTTCTTTAATACATTCAAAAATTCTAGACAGAAAATTTAGACAGAACTTTCAGCATGTAATTAATCTTCTTTAAATTATGCATATGGTTAAATGTTTAGTGACCCTCATCAGTGTAGAACTTCTGTGCTGTGCGGTGCCTTTCTGAATGAGAAGGTTTTACTCAGGGCTGTTTCTGAATTTCTGATCTCATCCATTTTGGGATGAGGGAGTTTGCTAGTTTATTAGCATCTACGTACAGATGTCTGTAGATACTTTGTAGAAGCTGTGTATTTGTTACTTGTGTAGAGGAAGGGACTGTCCTTACCCAGCTGCTGCTGATCACTGCAGTGCAGCTCAGCAGTGAACTCTGTCATCAGGCTAAACTACAAAATTGAAATGCTCTGCAAATTGCACATTAATGAAGAATTACAAGCTGTGCGGAATTTAAAATTTTCTTTGTAACACCCAGTGCCTTTTTTTTGCTGTTGTAGTATGTTAAGCAGTACTGCCCCAAGTTCAATTTATTTACTAGTATGTTCTTCAGTTTTATGCATTTGGACTTCGTTAGCATAAACTGAAGTTAAGCATGATCCTGAGTAAGTATGATCTGTTGAACTGGAAAAGCTGTTTCCATCAAGTCTGTATGCATTCTGCAGTTTTAAAGTCTTTTAGAGAATAAACTTTGTCTTCTGTTTGGCTGTGTATGTTTAAAGCTGTATTTAATAGCCATCATTTGGGCTTGATTAAGAGTTCACTGAAGTCTAAGCCATGAGTTGGACTTCGATGATCCTTGTGGGTCCTTTCCAACTCAGGATATTCTGTAATAGGATTTGGCTCAGGTCCTTTGTGCACATTTTTAAATGTCTAGTGCCTCTCTTTCCAAAATATTTCCAGCAACTCTATGAAATTGAATTCATGTCCTTTCACTGATTTGGAAAACAAATGCTGATTAATGCTATTGTTATTTCTCATTTAAAGCTGAAATCAGAAAAATCTTAAATGAGGAAGAGGTTGAGAAATGTCTCCTAAAGCTTTTGGAAACTGGCAATGATGAAGTTAAAGTTGCTGCTTCCCAAGCAATTTCTGCCATGTGTGTAGATAGCAAATATGCATTTGGACTCCAGGGTAAGTCAAGTGGGAAAGGATGAGCTGAGAATTTTTGGGTTTTCTTTCATTAGGAGACTGCCATGGTTTATTTAAAGGTTCATATATACAATTATTTTTTTCAAAGGGATTCCCCAGCTGGTACAGTTGCTAAGCAGTGATAATGAAGAGGTAAAAGAAGCTGCAGTGACAGCATTAGCTAGCTTGACAGCAGCCAGTTATAGTAATGCAAGGTGAGTCTGCAATAATTATTATTTAAAATGCTAATCTGAACATGATAATATTATTTTTAAAAATGCCTCATCTTGTGCTTAGCCTGCAAGATGGGTCTGTTTGAATTTGACTGTAATGCACTTTTTGGTGCTTATGAGTCATCTGGAATAAGTTGGTTCTCATCAGTGTTACAAGAGTTATGCTGTCTCTACTAACATTTGCTTCATCAAGGAAAGGTATGAAGCAGATGTAATGAAAGCAGAAATATAAATCATGTTTTGAAGAGAACATATGAGCAAAATATGCCCTGTAATCTAAAGCATTTGATGTGGAATTTTTTTTAAATCCAAAATCATTAAGATAGTTTAAAATTTTATGGTTCATACAACTCTTTTGACTGATCTAAATCCAGTCTTTGAGGGAGATAGCTCTCAGATCTTCTGAATATTGGCATTTTTTTGATCTTTTTTTTTCTCTTTTTTTTAATGTTGTTTCCCAAGTAATAGAGAATGCTTGTAGTGCATTTCTGAATGTAAAGAAGTGTAACTTCAGTATGCAAAGTTAGAAAGGTTGGTTAGGTGACTGTATGTTCCAAAACAAGTGTATCAACTAAATTCTGCTGTCAGTTGTAGAGTTCTGTTATCCCAACGCTATTAAAAGCCCTTTTCAGGGAAAAGAAACAAAGCCCTTTTCAGGGAAAAGAAACAGAGCAGCGTGTGATATGTATGAGCAATCACATCTACCTTACAAAAAATAAAATAAAATTCTTTAAATGTCTCCTGGAATATACTTAAGGAAGTTGTAATCAATTCACAGGCATTCTTTGAAGTGAAAAAGGAAAATAACTCACAAAATAAATTATTTGTTTCAATTTACTGATTCAAATCTAATAATCATCAGCATTCACTTAATGTTACCAGAGGGAGCCATAATTTGATGCAAAAGAATAATACTCTCTTCTCAGATTCACAGAGTTGATTTTTTTTTTGTCTGATATTCTGCTCTCCTCATGTGCTGGACTCTTCAGCTGGTGCCAGTGGGAGTCATACACACATAAAATGAGCACAGTACTGCAGTCTAGGGGTCAAACTTTAAGCGCTGCTACAGCTGTTTTTCGTAGCGCAGCCCTTTGAGGTTTCACATTGTGAAAAAGGAGTTCGGAGTTGGTATAGCAGCTTATGCCAACTCATTCCTTTTCTTTTGCCGAGGAGATAGTCAGGACATTGTTTAGCTCAACTGCTGGAACAATTCTCTGAGACCTCAGGCAGGGAAATAGCTGTCTCTGTTCCTCTGCATTATAATGAAGTCCGTATTTGTTTCTTGCTGGGCAGAGTCAGGAAATTGTAAAGGTGGCTCACATATACTTCTCTCTCTTTGCAGTTCAGCTTCCAAGTAAAATATGGAAGCACCAGATAATCTAATCACAAGTCATCTGTGAAAATCAGGAAGCAATAATTTACATTAAATATGTATATTGGGTGAATGCCATATGATTATATAATTACTTCGAAGCTTAATTTCTAAATCAAAACCATTAATAAGTCATAGAGGGGTCCAAGTGTGACTAGGATCTGTAAATGAATATATAGTGTTGAACCCTTAGCTGTTACAAATTGGTATAGTTCCAGCTCACTGACTGATTATCTGGCCCATATTTATTTTACATACATATAATAGGAAAAAAAGTAGTTTGGAGAAAATTCATTCCAGATTGAGTTGCTGTAGTCATATTTTATTCTAGAGTGTTTTGTGTGTATGTTTTGAATTTGACTGTAATGCAAACCACTGAAAATAAGGATATATATAGTGAAGATGCTGATATAATGATGTGACTTTGCTGTGCAATTATGTTGACAATATTCTGATCCCAAATGAGACTAGCACCCTTTTTTTGGTTATGTATTAAATTCTTGCTATAAACCCTCCAAGAATATTAAATCATGAAGGCAGTAGTAGCAGGTAGATCTTATGTGGTAAGAATAAAATGGCCACAGAAATGGGGAAGACTTTGCTGTAAATGCTTTCACTTCTTACTGGCTGGTCAGAAGTTCAATCTTGTTGAACTCATGTGCATGTGTTCTGCCATATTTCATTTCATGAGCATTTTTGTATGTGTTCTATTGATTGAAGAATGTGTACCTTGCCCTTTCATTTTGTAAAATAAGTATTTCAGAATATAAACTGAATACAAGACATCATTATTTTTGCTGAAGATTTGTTGTTCTTGTTAGGAATATTTTTTCAAGTAGTGTAGCCTGCTTTTCATATAATATGGAAAAAATACAATTTAAAACAATTTGTGTGTAATTAAGGCATCCACAATACCTCACTCATAAAGTCTTTCATTGATTAATAGTACAAGAACAGCATAGGCAATGGGCAATACTACCCCCACTAATGTATATTAACCTTGACCTTTAGGTGCTTCCCCACAGCAATGAAAGGCTGGGTCTATACCCCTACCCAATCAATCCTTTGTTTCTCAACTGAGACAGCTAATAAAGGTGTCAAATATGGTGGAGGTTTGGTAATTAGAACACCTGTTCACGATGAATGGGACAGAGACCAGCTTGTCATTTCACACAAGTCCCCAAGCAACCACAGTTTGGCAAAAATAAATAAATTAATGAATTGCTCTGCCTCCTAGAGTATTGTAACCAAGAATCTAGAGCAGATGAGAACATGAGTCCCATACAAGTGGTTTAAGTTTTAAGGTTTACTGGAAAACATGGATTTTCATTATGATCTCTACCAGGACACGTAACAATTACTATAAATAACTTCTAAAATATTTCAGCATTTAAATTTTTGCTGCAGAGCTGTTGTGTGATACTTCAGTAGCATATAGAAAAAACTACAGTGGTCAAATACCTCATTAGTTTACAGATTGACTCCCCCTTCTATAAAAATTTTATCACAGCATAGGGACAGAATTTTAATGTCACTCTGTATTGATAATAACTTCTTTGTAAACTTGTTAATAGTTAGGCTAAATAAATTTGCAAAGTATACTGCAATTTAAAATCTCATGTACTTATTCTGACATGTTATGTTAGTATGTGTGTATAGCTCTGAGGCCATCCTTGATATATATGTCAGAATTTGTTTCTGTGGTCTGCTTCTGGAAAAAAAGAATTATGTTCAACTGGGTGTTTGCATCCATTTTTTCTGTCACGTCTTTTAATCCAGAACACTAACTTGCTCTGTTGGAAACTGTATACAGCTATTTGGACAGCAAAATGCCGTTTAAAGAATCTGTGAAACCTTTCTGTTTCTGCTGTGTTCAGGCATCGTGAATGTGGGTGCAGTCACATTAACTAAGGACATGATGCACAAATCCAACAATTACATGGGAACAAAGAAACAGCAGCGTCATCTATTGGGCAGGAAAATAAGTGATTCTATGCTATACGTCTAACCCTGGAACAAATGTCTTATCTTGGCCTCTGCCTATTTTTTCCCATTTAAAGTATAATCAATTATTTTCACTTTTCGTGTATTTAGGATAAGCTAATTGTGTTAAATATGAATACTATATTAGCTAGAAGTAGCACAGAGGAATAAGATCTCAAGCATATCACTTAGTCAGACATTAATTTGACCAACTCTTTTCTTCAGTATTGTTGTAGCATAAATGCCATTTCTAATAGCTGCCTTCATAAATCTGGCAATGTCTTGAATTCTGGGCACCTAATGGATTTGCCACTAAAGAAAAACATATGCTCTGGAATTTAGAACTTTGTACTGGACATGAAAACTAATTAACAGACTCAATAATATTTGTCCTAAACTGTTTTTTTTAAGTACAAAATTTATAGCATTTGGTTAGAGGTTGGTCTGGGGGAAGAGGGAAGGGTATGGTTTTTCTTCATCTGTACCCAGTGCTGCAGGAAGTTGTGGTACATGACAGACCTATGATATAGCAGAATATTTCTCCTGGCGTTTATAATTAGTGTCATTTGACATATTTCTGTATTATATATGGATTCAAGATAGTAAAGTATCATCCCAAAGTTTAGCAAGTTTAGTTAGTTAGTCAGACAGCAAATTTTATGTTCTTTCATTTTCTAATTTTTTTAATTCTTCACAGGAATCAGTGCATCTGTTTACATTCACAGATATGTCCATATAGGCGGTTCGAGGCATTAGCACAGCATCTGAATGCATGCTTTCTAAATGTATCTAGATTGTCAAGATTAAGGAGTAGCTTGGGATAGGAAGATAGGCTGGGAACTCTTTGGTTATGGACAGTGCCCCGCAAGGAGAAAGTGAGTTGTTCTCTTGACTTCAGTGGATGTTGTGTCTATTCCAAACTGAAATTCTTACACTGATCTAATGACTCAAAATACATCCTCAGTTTGTTTCGTGTGGATAATGCTCACCTGTAGGGAGAGTCTCTCACCTTTTTTAACTGAGTTTTCAGTACCCACAACAGACTTTTTACTGTTTGTAAGATGGGTATGTCTGTCAAGGAAAAAATTTAAAGAACATCCAGTCTTTTTATATTCCAAATATTGTTATTATTAGGAAGTAGTGATTACTACCATTGGGAATAATATCATAGGTAGTAATCTTCCCTATTAGATAATGGAAGACTTAATAATAGCTTTTCTTTTTCAAGACTGTAGATGGAACCTAATTCACATAAATATTGAAGCACCAATATTACGTAAGGTAATACATTTCCATGAATATATGTGTTAATTTATGAGAACAAGAACACAAATTTCTAGCATGAAAGCTACATTTAATAACATAAACAGGTGACAATCCACTTTAGGGTTTGTCTTTTTTATGGTTTTATAGTTTTTTTTACAACGTAAGTTTGTTTTTCTGAAAAAGGAAATCAACAATAGAATGCTACTGGTGGTATTGTGTAGATGTAATGTGTTTTAATACTGACCCCTAGTGTCAGAATTTTATTTTTGAGCTAATGTGCTGCAAGATAAAGGGATTTTTTGGGATTTGGTGTTTGTGCTGTTATTTTTTACATTAGCATCCATTCTGCTCCGGCCTGTAAAATACAAAGAGTTATCTCATGCCATGAACAGATTCCTCTTTTTCCTTTCTCTTACTGTATATCCATAGTGTGGGGGATACTTTAAGATAAAAATAAAAAGACAACACAGTTTTTTATATATTGACTTCCGCTGAAAGCTGCAAAATGTTTTATGGTAAATTTTGCCCTTGACAGAAAAAATAAAATACGTTCCAATGTTGGGATGTCATTCAGAAATGGGTTCCCACTAAGATTTTAACATCACATCACATGACTGATATACAACCCTAAATCATGCCCTGCTGGCAGCTGAAAAGTATTCTGTACAGCCAGCTGTTGTATTTTTCTCTTAGATTTGTGAAGGTGTGGCTGTATGGAAAAGTCCCTCTATACACTCAGACAGTGTAACTGTTTTGTTCCCCTTACAGTTCTTCTTTCACCAAAAGCAATTGTTGAGCATTTTCATGGGTTTTTTGGGGTTTTATTGCCGCTATTGTTTTTAACTTCGTTGCCTATCAGAGGTTAAACTGAAGACAAAGACCAATATAGAGCATTCATCTCTATCGAACACAGATATGTCATGCATCCTAAAATGAATGGGAACCTAAGTATATCCAACATAGGTTCAGACAGAAAACAGAACACTTCTAAACTGGGATAATGGTAACTGTGTAGAAATTCTACTCCTTGTTGATATACCAAATCTTCTGGGCTGTTTGTACTTCCCTACCTTGCAGTACAATCACTGTTTATTTTAGCTGTGGAAGGCTAGAATTTCACTCAGATCATGTGTGTTGTCACCTGTAACTTACCATGATAGATTCTGTGGGATCAGGTGAAACATTTTCTTTCCCAGATGGAGACTCCTAAGCCTGGGAGAGAAAACTTTCTTTTGTGTAGTGGCACAAGTGCAGTGATTACTCTTGAGCGTGTATCCCTGAAATGACATTCAGTGATATGCTTTACATAAATGATACTTTTTATGAATTGAAAGTGGCAAGGGTTATTTTACATATGAGTAAATTTCACACAAATCTATTGGTTCTTTTGCATGCGCATTTTCTTTGTAGTACATTTCTAAATTAAGTACAAATTATTTAAGTGTATGTTTTAACTTACTTTAGTGTAGTGTAAATTCATTTATTTTAAGTGTCTGTAAGGGAATTGCAGGGTTATGGCTGACCATGCTGTGAATTTAACCTGTGCCCTGACTGTGGCATGTTGTCTGCTTGGACTGTCTTATACACAAAGCGGTAAAAAAAAGCTTTCATAAGTAACTGAACATGCCACCTCAGTAATTTTATCCTAACACAGTAATATATGTATATTTTCTTAGAGATGTAATTTTAAGACAAAATAATAAAGCATAAACTTCTCCACTCTGAACCATTGTAAGAGCTTGAGCTTTTAGCAAGGCAAAACAGACTGCCAGAGTCTGAGATAAGTTCACCATGGCCAGAAAAGAGTTATCCAGAAGTGAAAGATGAGGCCGAATTTCACACTCCAAAGTACTGTGTCTAGAGACTGACTTGGCACAGCTTTTTTTGTCCTTCCTCCACTGGTGTTTCCAAAGATGAAGAAGAGTCACCATATTCTCACTCCCTGTGCTCAGAAGAGTTGTTGTGAGGACCCTGATTTGGCCTTTTCTTTCCTTCCCTTACACCTCCATGAAGGTTGCTGTGGCAACACCTGCATGTTCCCTGTTATTTTGCTCTTGTAACAGTGTGGATTCCAGACTCACAGTATTTGTGCTGAGTTACTCATTTTTGCATGCACTACTTCTTGGATCAGAAAAAAGAGAAGGGAGGATGGTGTCTTTTTCCTTAGGTTATTCTAGCTGAAGGGACATGGGATCTTTCAGGAGCAAAAAGAGTTTCTATTGCTGAATTTCAAGCCTTTCACATAATAGTGGAAGTGTTAGAAATTCTTAACAAAGGTTGCCAGTAATACTATAATTAAAAGTCTCAGATATCATGAACAGATAGCTCATTACCAATGTGTCTGTAATATTTTAAATTAGGTGTACTACAGTTTTAGAACTGAGATCTATGTAACTTCGTCAGATGAATTCAATGACAGATATTAGAAGATCTCTGTGAATTGCTAAATGAGAGTCAGGTACTAAGACTCTGCTAACCAAGACAGTTTAAGGTTTTATTGCTTCCAGACTGTGAGGTTTATTCAGTTTTGGGCTTGTTGATGTTTTAACAAGCTACTTGTCATTATAAAATAGCAATAGAGGGTTCAGTTCCTGAAATTAAAAATTATTATGGTTTGTTGATATCATCAATATTTTTATTGGAGCACAAAGAGTCCCCAAATTGTAGCAGAGCCTCTTGTGCTGGATTCTTGTACTCAGAGTAAACATACTGACATTAATTTCCCTTATATAGTGAAGAAAATGGAAGTAATATTAGTTTTTAAATAAAATGCGGGTATCTATATACAACAATCAATTGCTTTTGAAAATAATTAAATCACAAAGTGAAATCTTTAGTAAATGCAAAAGACGTTGGATGTAATTATTCTGATGGCATAACAAGGCAAATGAAGAATACTAATACATTTACGGGATACAAAGGAACCTATTTCTTGAGGGTTTTTTCAAACTTCTGATTATGATATTCTTTCTCAGTCAGAAATTGCATAAGAGAGATGGATCAAAAATGCCTTGTATGAAAAAAGAAGTCATGCGATTTAACAACAGATAGAGTTGATTTTAAAAAACGTATGTGTAATTAGATGCATAATTCTTATGCATAATTTACATGCAATTATGTATGAAAATGAGATATGCACAGGCATAAATGGCTAGCTAAGCACCTCACACACAATCACCGTAATTTTGCACAGAAATTAAACATGCAGTTGCAAATACATTTGAAAAAAATTAAGTCCATAAAGAGTCCAATGGCTTTTGTGAGGAGGAAAAATTTGATTTTTTTCTGAGCAGAAATTGTGTTAAATTCTCAGTCAGAAGGGGGGGAGTAAACAGCACAGAAGTGAATAGAAATATATTTTAATATAAACCAGTGTATGTTCAGTTGTGGTAGAAGAAGCAAAACCAAACATACTTTACCATTTTTATGAAGTGTCAATCTCACTAGTGTAAATTTAGTACAATCCAGAATAAACAGTGGTGTCAAGCTGCACCACTGCTCTTCCCTTCTATCTCCCCTCCCTGGGATGTTGTTTAGGTTGGGGGTTTGGGGGGCAGCCTCAGTGGTTTCTGGCAACTCTCTGAACACTATTAGTTGCTTTCTCCCTTAGGCTAGACCTTCTCTTCAGGAGGAAAAGCTAGCTGGACCATTCCCTATGCACTAAGTAAACAATCCATTATTTTTCTTGCCGTGGCTAGACGGCTTGGTCACAGACCAGAGCTATTAAGCTTTCTGTGATGCCAACAAAGAGGTGGTTCTTGCCTCAGAGTGCTTACAGTCCTAAAAATAAAGTTAAAAAGCCCCGCAGAGTTTTGGTCAAATATTTACTGATTATTGTTTCCACAACACTCTAACAATGTCTATTCCTATTGCACCCCAGACAACTAAAGCAAAGATCTGTTAAAAAAAAGTTTTCATTTTGAAACTTTTGGCAATGATTTTATTGATACATTTAGCGCTTTTTTTTTGCTGTAAAAGCAGTAAAGAAAATGTTTGGGTTTTTCTAGTTTATCAGCATTTATTCTTTTAGTCTTGAATTATCTTTCAGAGAATTTTCAAGAACATCTCTTACTAACTTGTTACAATGTACATTTAAAATAAATAAATTAAATATTTATTACCTGACCTTTTAGTATTTGTCTTTTCAATGACACTTGGGAAAAATATTTTAGCTATTCTTGAATACAGTAATTTGAATCCAATTATAATCAGAATTCTACTGTTTCACTAAAGAGCATGGTTAAGGTCCCTGGGGTACCTGAACTGTGTATACCCTAGTTAAGGTAAATGCCTACCCTGTTAGGTTAGGCATTCTAATGATCATAATGTGTGCTTATAATTCATAACATTTGAATTATTTTAACTTTAAGCTCTGCAATTCCTACACCTATCTTGCCTGTTTTTTCTTGCTTGTATTTCAGATAGGCAGCTTCCACTTTTGAACAAAAAATGGTGATGTTGCAAATGCAACATCCTTTTTATCCCTCTTATCATTGTCTTCTTTCCTTTTCCCTAGCCTTTTTTTCTCCATATTTAGGAAAGTTAATGCATTTTGAGTATTTACACAACATAGAGGGAAAAACCCACAGATTTATATAATTTACTCCTTTTCCACATCAAAAAGTGTGTACTTTTTTTCAGCTAAATCAAGGCTCACTTCCTTGAGGATGTAGTCCTGTAGTGGGAGCACTGATAAAGTGCACCATCTCAGTAGGATACGTCTGAAGGAGAGTGTTCTGGAGGCAGGGAGAGAGGCTGCTGCTGACCTACATTAGGCAAAAAGATGGTGCTGGTAAAAACTTTCTCTGCGTTTCATTGCCTTATTATAAAAGAATTACACAGTGCATGCCTCTGACTGTAATGGAGAGAAACAAGGACCTCCATACTTCGAATCTAAATGTTATAGTATTTCAGCACCTTAAAAACTTAAGCATGTTTGTTCTTTCAGCTCCCTTCTGAGGTCAGGCTTTGTGGCCCAAGGTGACAGTACTATTTCTGTTCTCCAGAGAGCTGTGGGGTAGGATTGAGTGAACTATGGATTCCCCATTCTTCCTTTTTCCCTCAGAATCTCTTCTGTATGCATCTCTTGTTACCAGGACAAAGCACTGGCCTCAGATGTTCACGGCCTCTTAAAAACTTATTCTCAAAGGTGTGAGTTGTCTTCAGTTCCTGTTACCTGCTGTTGTCACTTCTAACAAATTCTTCTTGCCTTGCGATCTCTTGTTCTAGATGATTAAACTATACTTGTGAAATTGTGATTCAAAATGAGTCTGCCCAGAAGTAGAACACAAGATTTGAAATAAATATGTATAATCTAAATCAGTGGTTCTCAACCTTTTTAAAGTTGAGTGGCACTTGAGAAAATTGGCTGTGCCCTGTACCTCGCTGAGGTCAGCTCTGAACACATGAGGAGCTGTCACCTTGCTCTTTTGTTAAGTGCTTGTGTACTTGCTTGCTTTATGGAAATTATAGTAAATCTGCTTATAATGTGATTGGCTACGTCATTCAGTGCTGTGTATCATTCTGTAACCAGTCTGTGAGGGACTATATGTTTACTAAGATTTCCTGTGGGAGAATACATGTGTTCTTGGGTATAGCATAGGAACAGTAAGTCCTACACTTACTGCAGAAGTATTGGATACTCTGCACCTGTGAGATGAAGTGATTTATTTAATGAACAGTGAATCTGTCCCATAAATCCTGGAATTTCTGTGTATCTGTTGTAAAGGAGAAACTTTGATTTTGGGTTTGGGGTTTTTTTCCTTTCTGGATAAGGTATGTGTGTATGTACTGTGTAATGCTGTAAACCTGACAGTTTATGGACACGCCTTACTGTGTATGGCCATGTGCGTGCATGTGAGTCTTTCCCACATTTTTCAATCAGGTACATCATAACATTGTTACACATGCTGTGAATGTGATATTTTCCAGCAAACCTATGATACATGTGGTGTATAGCTGATTCTTGCACGTGCAATCAATGTGGATTTTTCATATACAGCAGTCTGGATAGAGCTACAACAGTCCTGAAACTAAAAATTTGGATAAAATTTTCATGGGCAAGAGAAGATAGTATTAACCAAAGAACCCAGGGGCCTTGCCTAAGGGAAAAAAAGAAAAAAAGGCAAACCAAAACAACAATTAAAAAGCAAGCCACCAAACAAAACCTTTTCAGCTCTTCTTCATCTGGTCAAGGAAGGAAGGGGAAGTAGAACACAAAGGTAAAGGGAAATCCAGCTACTTGAAGATAGTCAGAGGAGTGCCCTGTGTGCCATCTGAAAACATGGAATTCACTTCTGAATAGAGATTGAAGTGCTTGCATGAAAGCTACTGGTGCTCCAGAAGGATTCATTAGCCGACACCAAACTGGGCCTATATCTTAATGCCGCACCCAAGCTAATAAGCCCATTTACCTTCAGTCCTTGGATTGCTGCCTTTTCCCTGGTTTTCCAAAGTGGAAACTACTGCCATTCACACCAGCCTTCCTTAAATTCGTGCACCAGCACTACTTGTGAGCTGCCATCACCTTCTACCTGAGGCAGATCAGAGTAACAAACCCCATTAGCCTCTGCTGATTCATTCCAGGTATGCTCAGGAGCATCTGCATCCCCTTCTCTGACAATCTGGAGATATTTGCACTAAGATGAGCTCACAGTAAGATCTACATCATGTTTCCAGTGTAATGGGATTACATGGCACAAGTTGGCATGTATTCTGCTTTTCTGTCCTGTTTTGTGTAAGAGTGTGACTGTCAGCATTCCTGGGGTTTTTTGTTTTCATCAATGCCTTGACAGTCTTTGATAGTATAAAGATTTCTTTTGTATGCTATACTTCTAAGCTTGTGTTTATTTTTTAACTGTAAGTTACCAAGAGGTTCGTTAGATTTTGGTAAGAGGCTGTTACAGTAAAAGATGTTCACATGCAGATTTCTCTCTTTAATGTGTTCACAGAAATTTAGCAAAACTTACAAAAAGTGTACACTCTTTCATTGAAGTTTTGATTGTAGATAAAATGTAATAAAAGAGGGTATAAAAAGCAGTTGCAAGAAAAATTCAAATTGCCATCTGTGCATTCCCATTGCTAACAATGTTGCCAGGTTTTGTTTAACAAACAGATGAGCCCAAAGTAAAATTATATATCCTCTAATAGTGCAGCTCCCTGCACCTTCTGCTGTCTCGTGCCCAATGTTGCTACTTCCTTAGCAGTGCTTCTTTGGCTCTTGTTTTTCCTCTTGGATGTTCTCTAACCTTAATCTGTGAAATGATCCTGTGAAAATCTCAACGTTCTTCCCCAATTTTATTTGGAAACAGGTAGTTTTGCACATCTAGCTTAGAACTCGGCCACACCAGTGTTTGTCCCAGCACTGCTGAGTGGCAGCACCCTTCAGTCATGGATGCAGTATCTTCTGGGAGCAGAGGGAATATTTAAACTGGATCTGCAGTTGATAGACTAGCTGATGTAGAATCACAGTTATAGCCAGCCCTGAGCTCTGTTCTGATAAGTCAGCTGTTAGCCTGCCGTCTAACTCAACATATATAAAGCCAGCTCAGTAATTTCGACATTGCACTGAACTGCACCATGTACACTTATACTGTAAGACAGACAGAAACTTAGTCTACTAATGCTTATATCACCTAGGTATCTGACAATAGAAATTTACAGAGACCAAACAAAGAAAAATGTGCTATAATCCTCACTAGAAGTTGTGCTAGAATGTTTATGGGGAGAGGTGATAAGAGTCTGCAGAAGCATTTACCTGGAACTAAAGATGTGGAAATCCTGCATCTTTAAGAAGATGTAGGATTTAATTGACTTGTTCAACACCTCAGAAAGAATCCTCTAATAAGTTAAAGTTCCAGAAGTTTGTGACTTGGTTTGTCTGAGTAAATTGTGCCTCTTGAATTTCATGCCATGAGTCATATAAATCACACACATATATTTGTACATATATATATATCCATACATAAATAAATCTTGAAATGTAATATTAATTTAGTTGGTAAATACTGCTGAGAAGGAAAAATGGTCCCAGAATAACAAATATTCTTCCCTTCCTTCATTTTGCTAGTGCTGTTGTTGAGGCCGAAGGAATTGAGCCATTAGTGAATACCTTGAACGCTCAGAGAGATGGAGCCATCGCCAGTGCTGTTACAGTGCTGACAAATCTGGCCATGCAAGAGTCAGCCCGCGTCAGTATCCAGAGCCACGGTATCATGAGTGCTCTTGTAGAGCCACTGCACTCTGCCAACAGCCAAGTGCAGAGCAAAGCAGCATTCGCTGTGGCTGCGTTTGGTTGTGATGCCGTTGCAAGAACTGAGGTAAGACTACTCTTTGAGGCTGTGGTTATTGATAATGTTTCTAGATCCTGAGGTTGGAGTTAAATTAATCTGGAACCTTTTGTGTCTGTCCTACAAGTCCTGAGCTTTCTAGATAATGACTTATTTTTACTTTTGTCATAGGCTTGTTCTGCTGAGTTTAGCTCAGTTTTTATGAGATTTTGGAAAGAGTTTAATTTGTATTTTCACTGTTGTGTTTGCTTGCACCAAATCAACACTTTACAGCTTTTCATTGGCTTTCAGTGAGCTTTATCAAGCTATATCTTGATCCCCATGTTTAGGAGCATTAAAGGTTTCTTTCAGCTCCAGCTGTCAGCCAAACTTTGAAAATGAGAAGTTCAGTCCTCTTTACTCTCTCCCAGTGTTCTGTTGCCTACTTTCAAGGCCTGAACAGCAATGTCTGACCTTGATTAATGAGATACTGGATGTGCATGGAGTAAATGTAATTCAGACAAAACTCCAAATATGATTAATCCCTTGTTCAGTGACATCCAGCAAGTTGAACTCTTCGCTGTTTATGAATTGGTCATAGTATTTTCTTTTCATAAATAAGAATGAAGCTACATGCATTCATAAATCATAAGCTGGGGTTTTCTCATGGGTCAACTCTGTTAATTAGGACATGAATAAGGGGCATAGATAATTAATCTACCTCTTTCAGTGTCCTTAAAATGTCTTTCTTTTTGAAAATCCAAATGAGCAGTATTTCCTTCAGCATGTATAGGAAAGATACTGTAGCACAGAAGAGAATGGGATGTTAATAAGATTGTCATGCATACAATACAAATTCAAATGTATTGTGATGTAAATTAGTTGCTAGGAGGCAACAGAACACAGAAAAAGCCGTGAAACTCTCAGTGGCAGTTTTGGGTTGCACAGTCCCTTCAGGTTCCACAGCGCAGTCTAATAACTGAAGAGTAAGGCAGAGACAGAAGGGATGTCTGCCTGGTACCACTCTGAAGCTCAATTCAGCTCCAGCCTATGCAGAGCTGATCCATAAATGACCTTTCTGCTAGCCCAGCGTAGCTTGTCTACAGCGCTTGAACGTTTTGGAAGGTGAATTTCACAGGCTGTTCTTGCTGGGATAGATGAAAGATGTAAGTGGCAATATCTTCACTTTTTTATAGTTAAGAAATGCAGGTGGACTGGGACCACTCGTTGAATTGCTGCGTTCTAAGAATGAAGAAGTCAGAAGAAATGCCTGTTGGGCTGTTATGGTCTGTGCAAGTGATGAACTAACTGCTGTTGAACTGTGCAGGCTAGGGTGAGTAGAAATAGTATCAAAAGGCAGAGGGAAATTTTTGGTGAGAAAATTCAATTTAAGTCGATCTTTACATATTTATAGCAGAATAACAAAGCTTTTCAGTAAGCAGAAACTAGTTTTGCATCACATATCTTATAGACGAAATGGTATTGATTTTAAGGAACAGAAGTCTTCAGACAAAATAAAAGCCTGTAGAGAGAACTGTGTGGAATTATAAAACATTTATTGTTTCTGTAACTGAATTAGACTTTATTTTGAAGATTGCTTATAAAGCAGTCAAAATTAGGGACTGCAGTGCCCCATACATTTGAAACTGAAATAAATGTTTCAGACTGAGTTTAATATACAGTAAATTGTACTCATTACACACAGGCTAGATTTGATTTACAATCTCTGGTTAACTGCAGGTGTGCTGAAGTGTCATGTGAAAGTGACTCTGTTTTATTCCTTCTTAGAAACTCCCAGTTCTATATATTAATATCTGAATTACAAAAGCTGGTTTAGGTTATAAGAACTATGACACAGGACTTCTCAGACAGGGTGACTTTTAGTTACTGTTAAATTAAAATATATGTAATTGCCCTGCTCCCTCTGCTGGGCAGTTCTCTGATGACTGCACTTGACACTTAAAATCCCACTACAAGGGAATTCTGCGAAGTGAGACTCTCAAAAATTTAGATCAGGAGGGAACCTCAAAGATGATATTATCCATCTATCTGCTGTGAGATTGATTAAGTTACACTGACATGTTTTGGCTTTTTTGGTGTAAATACTGATTCTGATGGGATTTCACAACTTTCTGAGGTAACCTGTTCCAGTGCCGGAGTATCCTTACAATTAGAAGGGGTTTCTGAGTCTTAAATACCCCTTAAAGCAAATCAATCCAACTACATGTTGTCCTACTTGCACTGATTGAATAACCACTTTTTATAGTAATTTAACTTACTGAATTTTCTCATTTTCCATGTCCCTCTCTGTTTCCTTTTCATGATGAAATAAAAATATTGAACTAATTTTGTTTTGAAATGTTGCATCATTTCATCACACATTTCTGAATTTCTTTCCTTTATTTATGCCATTTTGAAGTGCCATCTCCCAGCCTGGATGAGTTACTTTAAAAAAGGTAATACCACCATCAAATAAATCTCAGCAATTATTTTCTTTATCTTGCATATGGCACTGTTCTTATTTAATCCCTTCTTTGTGACAGTATCAAAGTAGGACTCTAGTTTATGTTCCTTCCAGTTTTACAGGATATTATTGATAGTGATACATTAAGCATGGTTTTTCAACTCGTCAAGAACTACTTCATGTTATTTTCATGTAGATCATATTTTCCTGACTTGCTCAAGAGTATTCAAGCAGGAATATGTGAAAAAACTTACTAAAGTCAAAACATATCTCAAAGTTAACTCATATCTCACATCTACTTCTTCTGCCTGTAAGTCAAGTCCCTTACCCTATCACAGCAAGGATTAGATTCACTTTACATGATTTATTCTTGACAAATACATAATGGCTACTTTTCATCTCATGTTGCTTGCAAACTGATTATTTAATGATTTGATATGGTGTACTTTGGACACTGAAATTTGGCAGATATCTATTACCATTTCCTTGTTCTTGGTTTTTCAAATCTAGATAGTATCTTTGCCCTTCTCCACTCGCCAGGAATCTAGCCTAGATTTTCAGATACAATTGTAAATAGTTATGATGTCGCTTTTGCAAATTCATAGAGTGGTATGAGGTAAATGTCCTCAGGGATTACTAACTTTGTCTCCTCAAACTTACTCTAGCCATGTTAAGACTACTGTTTCTACCTCCGTGTTAATATTACTGCTAGGCATCTGCTTGAAACCTTTTTATGAAGACTGAAGTAAAAAAGGCATCAGACACTTCAGTCTTTTCTGTGCCATCTGTTATGAGTTTTCTTCCCACACTGAGTAATAGGCTTACATTTTCCTCTCTGACTTGTAGCATATGAACCATTTATTTTCGTTTTGGTCCCTGACTAGTTGTGTCTCACTTTTCCTGTGCGTCTTTTGGGTTTGTCCCTTACTTTCTCTATTCTGTTGAAAGAGTCAGTGTTTCCATTTCTGTTTGAATCATTTTTTGGGTTTTTCTTTTGGTTTTCAGCTCTTCACAGAACTTTTGGTGCAGCTGCATTTTCTGGTTTTGGCTTGTTTTTCCTCCATATGAGGGTAATGTGTCATCGTGCCTGTAGTGTCATCTGGTTTAGACAGTGCTGTATACATTAACCTTTCTTTTATTCATTTCCCCCTCTAAAATTCTTCCATGTGTTATTTTCTGGTTATCTGCAATATGCTGTGGACAAATAGCCTGAACCCCTCTTCCACTACCTTCTCCCATTGCCCTCTTCTATAAGAGAAGGTTGTAATTTGCCTTGCCTGAAAACTTGTTCTCTGGAATTCATCTGATGTACCTTCAAAGTCTATATTGTAAACAAGGAGATCATGATATACATAAACATAGATATACACATATATATGTATATATGTATATATATATAAAGTTTATTCCTTGAGATGAGAAGACTATCTGCATGTGTGCATAAAAACAAACAGATATAAATTTGAATACATACACACACACACACAAATATATCACCATTTTCCGTGTTTTCTTTTTCATTCTTGAACAGTTCCAAAACTGCAGTGTGCAACATTCTCCTCATTCAGTTTCCTTTATCTTCTTAGTGAGCTTTTCCTAAGTTTTTCAGGTCAGAAGTTATCAGTATGTGGGTTTCAGCACCAGAAACAGTTTAAGAAATTCATTCCTATCCTCCCATGTCCTCACATTACTGTTTGTTTCTATCTCCATGCTGCAAAAATTCTGCCATTCTGGTGGTGCTGAGACAACTGCTTGTGTTTCCATGCTCATTCATGTTTAGCCAATATCTGTGAGCTGTCCCCAGAGCACAGTAACAGTCCTAGACCAGAAGGATTCACCCACTGCATAATGCACAGATGGAATCTGCAAATTGCATTGCAGCTGGATAGAAAGAGAGAGGTTGCCTGAACTGTATCATGTGGTCAGCTCTGAACATTATTCCTTTTACATCTTTTTTTTTCTGAAGTCCTCTGTGGTGCCTAACATTCTTCTGATAATAGGTTGTGGCATCCTATCCCGCATTTTTTTATGTAGCACTTAACTACATAAAGAAATCACTTTTGCTTTTGAGCATTGCAAGGCATTTTCCTCCCCTAGAGAAGAAATTTTGTGCAGCACAGCCATCTCCTTGCTGGCCCAGAGGGCACAGGGCTAACACTTGGAAGTGAATTTGTCTTGGCCTTGATAATGCTGAAAACTAACTCTGAACTATGTAACAACAGTTAATTAGTATTTAATGATGAAGTAGTCTTTGTGTTTTATTCATCAGTTCTTTTGTATTTTATTTATCAGTGCTTTAGACATCATAGAAGAAATTAATTTGTCAACAAAGCGTAAAAATAAGTTTAGTGAAGCTGCTCTGGAAAAGCTACTTGATAACAATCTTTCCCAAAAGTACAGCCGGTTGGGATATTTATCATCAAGTAATATCATTACTAATGGATTCTATGATTGTGGTCAGGTAAGCTATTATAAATAAATTACTCTATTTAGAAAGAGTAAAATTTTCCTCTTGATTTAGAAAGAGTACTGTAGCAAAAGCCAGAATCGGGCTGCAGAAAATACTTTGTTTTCGTGTCCTGAAATTTCACAGCTGTTACACAGATCTCTTTTGATTATCTTTCTTCATGGATGAAATTTCGTCATCTTCATGCTATCCCCTAGTTGTGATCTTATTCCCAATTCTATATGAGCTAGGCAGACCTAGTTCCTTTCCAGATCCTTTCTCAAACTTTAGTTCTTCTGGTCTCTTTCCCTGCAGTATACTTAATACTAAGTTGACATTGAATGACCTGTGGACGTTTTGTTTGTTTATTTATATATAAAGAAGTAAAGGGTTCATATTTTCACCACAGTCATGACCTTTTCTCTCACAAAGAAGTGTTTATATATAAAGACTGACTCCAGTATAACTTGTTAGTGCTGTGTTCAGTTTAAATAAGAGAAAGACTTTTTTAAATACCCAAATGAATTAGAAATATCAGTCTTACTGACAGTCAGTAAAATACCTGCTCCTAAAGCACTTGGTTGCTTTTGAAAATTCCATCCTATGTTGAAAAGGCTTCAGAGGCAGGAACATTTGCTTATTCTGAAACTGTTTGGAATGCCTTCATAACAATAACTACATGTTAAATTATTTATAAACAATCTTTTCTGAGAAAAATTGTTGAAGAAAATGTAAATTAAGAAAAAAATTCACATATTTTGAATAGCTTTATAAGTTCTTATGCAGTCTTCAGTTTAAGATTAGGAGTCTTAAATTACTCTCGTAAATATATTTTTTCTCTGCATCTTTAACTGAACAAAACACCTTATATTTTATGCTAATTTCCCTGTAGATAAAACCTGGAGCGAAATTTTTATCTTTGGAAGAACTGAGCATGCAAGAGCTTACTGACCGTCGGGCAATAATCTTCATTAATGCTAAACCCCAAGAAGAGTGAGTCATGTTAGATCTACTAGCATTTATTGCAATAGCTCATCTTTTTCATAATTTTCACTGTTTCCAGTACCAACTACAGTTTTTATACATACACACACACACTATATATAGAGGCATCTATTTTAATCCCAGCACAGTGCTTTATGTCCTGGAAGGCAAAAGATTCGTATTTTATAAAATAAGAATTTGGAAAATAGTTTTTGTCCCTCTAGAGAGAAAATATTTACTCAGTTGAGTTGCTTTTTTAGTTTAGCCATTAAGATGCATTCCTTTCACTCTTTGATTCCTGATGGTGAGACACACAGTGTTTTATTAGCTACAACAAAGCTTGTCATCTGCCATAATAATTACGTCATCTAAGGTGAATGTCAATGTGCAACAATGAAACCCATGATTTGATGATCTTGTACAGACAAATGCAAGAAATTTTAAGCACATCATCCCAAGAGGCAGGACAAAGTCAAGTATCAAGCTCTCAGGGCTTAAAGAACCTGTGTCCATTTCTTCTCTGTTTAAGTTGAAGCCAGCCTAACGAATCTTCCTAGATTTGAATGCAGGAAGTTGGTATTGGGCTTGTTTAACTGGGAGCCATTTCCTGTAAACAGTCTCACAGATCAAAGATTGCTCTACCAATATTTTGCAAGTCCAAAACCTTCTTCTCTGTCAACACAGCACATATTTGGTTTACAGTATCGTTAGCTTCCCTTTTAAGCTTGTATATGACACCATAAAGATGTCTGGGATATCTATGACAGATTAGACTTCCATGATCTTTGTTGATCCCTAGAGTTGTCTTTATCTATCAGGTTTTCTTTCTTTGGCTTTGATACAGCTTCTTGCTTTTGCACTTTGGCAGCAACTTTACTCCCCAGTTACTTTTGTGTCCATAATTTGATATTCAATACTTAATTTTTGATCCCTGAATCCATACCTGGTTTATTAGTGGTTATGTTATTTCTTCCACTTACCTACCACCTATTAATATATTTACTGTCCTTTAAAATCAGAACTCCATTTTTGCTACTTCACATGCAAATAACATGCAAAAATATCTTGTTCTGTTTCAGTCTTGTAGTAGAGAAGGCACAAGATTCTCCACCACCACCACCACCTATTTCAAAAAGAGGTAGTAAAGAAAAATCAAGGTAGGGTTTTCAGATTTACTAGCTGCCAATGTTCTGCTATTGCTCTAGAATATTGCTCTAGAAATCACATTCTGACTGAAAATAGTGGTAGACAGTTTCTGAATAGAGTACCTGTTTATGTACAATGTTAAATATGTTTTTGGCATCTGTCTTTCACCTCCTATTTGCAGTAATATTCTTCTGTCTATCTTAGTGATTATTTGTCCTCCCTCCCCATGCTGTATTTGAACAGCTCACATATATTTGCTTTTTTTCTTTCATTATTCCTGGGAGGCAAGGAAATGCTGTTATTTTGCAACTTGACAACCAAGACACAGGGAAATTAGGGTAGAAGTTCTTTCTCAATTTAGAACCTAGACTCATGAAATGTTCCTACACTGCCTACATGCATCCTTATTTCTAGATGAAATTTCTTCCACTGAAATTCCACAGATGACTAGAGGCTGAGAAGGGTGTGCTCAGAACTTCCTGATTTTGATGGCAACTGGCCTAAAAATGCTTTGCCCTTGCGGGGCTTGTCCTGATCCATACAATACACCAGGTACAGTGCTGCAGTCTGTCTGTTCATACCAAACAGGCTGGAACCTCTACCCTTGTAGTGGAAAATTAATTTTCTTCTTTTACAGAAAGAGGATTTGAGTCTGTCTCTCGCACCTGCAGATAGCTGTCCACAAGATATTTGGGGTTTTAGCAGTCTCTTTCTGGTTTGTTGTAGCTGATCACTAACAGTGAGGTGTAATGAACAGAGGCAAGGGGAGATATGGAGCCCCAGTTATGCTTGCTCTGCACCAGTAGCAGCTTCTCTCATCTGAGAACGTGCTTGAGAGTCATAGGCTATTTTGCACAGTCTCAGCAGCTGAGAGACCTGTTCTGACAAGATGTTTATTGCAGTTTGAGATGAGATATACTTGGATAGTTACTTTTTAAATGTAATTTATGTCAATTACAGAGTAAATGACTACTCTGTTAGTAACCACAACTCTTTCAGAAAGAGTAAAAAATTTTCTTTAGGAAAAAACAAATACCTGGATCAATTTCCCACAGTAAATCTTGCAGAGATACAAAGACTTCTTTCTTCAAGTATGAAATAATTGCTTTTGAATGTCATGATCAAGTTGTATGATTTATAATCCCATTGTCATTCATTTTGAATCCATAATTCATACATCATTATTATTATTAATTTGTGAGATATATGGGAGTTACTTGAAGGTCAGTAGCTGAATCCAAGTCTCAAACACTCTTAGGGTTTTTTCCTACATATTTTTTCCTTTGATCATATGTTTCTGTTCATCATTATTTTTCAAAGTACTACTGAACACTGTTTAAAGCCATTGTTTTGAAAAGGGATACTGCTTTATATAAACCATAGCTGAAAGCTGAGAGAAAGGGCAGTTGTAATTGTCTGCTGGCAGTGTTTGAATTAGATGTAGAGGAAGTGGCTAGTTTTTAGTTTGACATGTATTTGCAGCATTTTTAATCAAACAGCCGCATATCTGACATACATATCTGATACATATTGACTGGGCTAAAAGATTGTATTTAATGTAGGCTAATAAATGTGTATTTATTCCATGCTACTTTCCAGCACAGCATTCAAGAAGTACTTCCCAATGCTCATTTAATCCTTTTCTAAAGAGAACCAGGTATTAAGCATGTAAAATGGGAAAGAAAATAGGAGTGTCATGGCTGTCTTTTGATGGTAGGACATTGTATTGGCTGCCTTGTTTCTCACACTGATGCTCTGGTGACCTGTTGAACTTTTGTCCTGAAGTTGCAACAGGAGCCAGAAACAGCTTGGTAAACCATTAAGTGCCATGAGATCTCCTTTGTAATATTCTTCTGCATTCGCAGCAAGTAGCCTTACAAGTAGCAAAACAGCTTTGGGAAATGAGAGTGTTTTTTTTTTTCTGATGTCACAATTCCCACTGGTAAGAAAATGGGGATAAAATAAAGAGGGCAGAAAAAAAGTAGAAGTCTACTGTAGTGGCTACTGGTTGTTTTATAGCACTAACCTGTAAGACAAGAGCTCCACATTTCCTTATGAGATAAGTATTAGACACATATTATGAACTGAGTAGTTGAGGAATAAGGTGTGGAAGACAACCTTAAAGCAGCTATTCCACCAAGGAACAGAATAGTCATACCTGAAAGAAATAAGCAGCAGCAAAAAACCCCCAAACAAATCACTGTTCAAACCCATCTCTCTTGGGTGTTTTCTTCCTAAAAACTGGGAAGGAGGAGAATAAGAAGAGTAATTCAAGAGTCATTTGAGTAGACAGCAATAAGGAACAAATTCTCCTGCTGTAGCACTGTAATTTAATGGTGCACTTCTCATAGGGAAAGAAAGTAATGGGATAGAAGGAAAGAAGGGGGAAAGGAGAGAAAACAGTCAAGAAACAAGAATTATAGCATTTGTAGAAGCTGTTACTTTGAAAACCTGCTAAGTCGGACACCAGAGGGTTTGGAATAATTAAGTTTTTTTTAAACCAGAGTATTTTTAACCATAGTATATAAGTGTATAAATGGATAAATAGGTAGCTGTTTAATATAGCATTATAAGGTTCCCTGGCTATAGTTAGATAAAGTAGAATTAGATAAAGAAAACTGTCTTTTTCAAGTATAAGTGTAATTAATAACCACAACAGTTTATTTAAGAAGGTGGTAAATTTTCAATAATTTTCAGATTAAATCTTAATTGGTTATCCTTCTAAAATAATGTGCTTTATGACACCTATGAAAAGGGCTTTTTGTGAATATGGTGAATCTCCATAGGTTAAAGAAAAGTTTGCAGAGTATTCTGAAGACAAATTACTTGAATTCAACTACTTATAATGGTGTACGTCCTTGTGCTTTGTTCAGTGCCTTCCATCTTAAGAGTGCTGTTTCATTGTAAAAATTTTAAGAATAATTTGAAGAGCATGCAATAATGATAGTGTGTCCTGAAGTCATGTACTCTAGTGTTCTTCTTTTTTTCTTTTTCCTTCCAAGAACACCAGAAATACTATAGATTTTAAAAAATAAGCCAGCACTGTTAAATGAAGGAAAGAAATATTGTCATATTTCACAGTAGAATTATTCAGGATTTATGCTGAAAAAGACATAATGCTTACAAAAAACTAGTTTCATGTGTTCCCACAAATGAAAAATCCTAAACTGTCTGATTGTATAGACCGTATTGATACCTCTGGTAAGACAGTAATTTTATAGTTGCTGCATAAGTTGTGAAATGCACAGCATTGAATGTAAGTAGAACAATCATTGCATTTATACTTCTGCTGGGTGCATATGATGGCTGTTCAGGATCACAGTTATTTTTCAGATCTTGAGCATTAGTGAAATAGGAAGCACATGCAATGAGAAAAAAAAAATCAGCAAAACCACAGAGTTCTTGTAAGATCTTCCTCTGACAAGCCATGTTGTAGTTTACATAATGCTTGAAGAACCTGGACTTGCAAGTATAGAGATTGTCTCTTGGAATGTCCTGTCAAGATTTTCAGCTGTGCTCTTGACACCGCTTGTTCCTTTATTTGAAGCCCAGATTTCAATCAAGTACAAACTCACTGGAGTTCATGATTTTTAGTTCATATCCATATGGAACCAAATCATAACTGTCTAAAGATCTTTCCTCTATGTATGTAGTAGGTAAGTGTTTCCTCCCCTTGATAATCCATATATGGGAAAGGTATATCAGAGCCACTGACAAAAATAAAATGAGAATTTACAACAATGTTAATATGGAGATAGTGACACTTGGTTCCTGACCATATCCTGTGGGAATGTTCCACAAGTGTTCTCTACAGCTTTGTAGATTTTGGATATTCGTTATCAAGAGGAAAGATTTCTCCTACTTTCCACCGTTTCCCAATCAGTTTGTCTAAATGTCCTGTTGGAGAACTACTGTATTTGAATTTGAACTTTAGAGATTGCAGTATTCTAAATAAGTGTATATGTTTTTTTATATAAGAAAAGGGAAGGGGAAAAAAGAAGAGGAAAAAGCAAAAGAAGTTATTGATATTACACTTAAAGTCCCGGAAGAAGTAAATCTAGAAAATTCACCTTGGTTACCACCGTCAGACTTCATTTTAATGGATTACATTAATGATGCTTCCAAAACAATTCTACCACTAACTACTACCCGGGAACAGGTTGTGGCCCTTGCACAGTGAGTACCAAATTATGTTTCCAAAAGTTATCCCTTATCCAGGGGCTTTTCCAAAGTAGTTATTTTTCCCATTCCTCATTGGAATCCAGAACAGCTGTTTTCCAGCATGTTGACGTAAGTTTAGATTTTGGGCTTCTTATTTCTAATTTTGTGGCTTTAGCTTAGATTTTTTTTAAAATAAAGTCTCACTTTGAAACAAAAGGATGCAAATTTCTTATTTTGAAAATACTCATGGGCAGTCTCAGATTTTTTTTCCACATTTATTTATCTGTACTGATCTTGCCAATGAACACGTCAGCTCCTTATAACATCTGTATCATCAAGGAGACCCAGGTGCTGCAAAGCCTAAAAACACAAGCTAGAACCCCAATCTAATAGTCAAGAGGTTGCAACTTACACATATCATGCCTGTTCTTTCTCTTACCATGTTCCTTGTCTGCTTGGTTTGGAAACCCCTCGGGTCAGGAACTCTCTTGCATTTTCTTTTCCTGTAGAGCCAAAAGCATGAGACAAGTTTTCTAATGCAGTTTTCAGGTCATGTTGTAATTAATATCCTGATGATTTAATAGTGCCAGAATATTGCAGTGGTGCATGTACAGACTGTTGTTATCAATGTGCAATTCATTAGTTACACTGACTATTCAACCTGGGCACCAATGACTGTTACCTCCAAGCAGTGTGTCTGCTTTCATCTTCTCCTTAGTTTAACCTTCATTATCTTAACAGTTTCCTGGCTGCCTCCTGAATCTGGAGAGTTTGGTGTCAGATCCCAGAGTCTCACAAAATTTGCTACCTTTAATGAAGTGGTCTAATGTGATATGAGGAATGACTTTTGATTGCAGAATTTGACAGGACAGATATTCATTCTTAACTGTCCTGCTGTGTATAAATCATACTGCTTTCCTCAAGGTGGAATCCATAAAATGCTTTCAAATCCACTCATCTATCCAGTGAAATACTTGCAGACACACAACCTAGTGAAACAATCACAGGAAATTTAAGTAGAATGGGGTTTTTTGTGGGGATTTTTGTGTATGTTCCATTTTAAGTGGCTGCCTGAATAGCATGTGTTGAATAGAGAGGGGAGGAAAGGCAGCTGCAGCATCCCTCGGCAGCCTGGCAGCCAGGGAAGAGTTCCTGCTGTGCTCACAGAGAGGTGGTCGGGCTAGATGAGGGAACACCACTAAGTGCTGGATGTGCCCTTTGGAACAGCACAGCACACCTTTGTGCACACGGGGTGGTGCCGAGCACATCAGCCCAGGCAGCTTTGCCGCCCGCAGCAAGGGCTGGCCACGGGCACACCCAGCACAAGGGACTGCCTGGAGCAAGCCCCACACTTTTTCAGCTTCACCCAGCAATTCCCAGATTCAGGATACAATGTCTAGCCTGCTTGGTGATAGCTCCCTGTGCCTATGCTGTTGCAACCAGTGCCTCCTCAGCCCTAGGTTTTCAGAAATGAGGCCTTAGAGGTTGCCTTGCTTGTGCTGTGCAGACAGAACCTGTGCACAGTTTCTGCAGAGGAGGGGATGCAGATTTTAGCTCCCTGTCTGAAGCATGTGATTTCCATGTTAGCTCTGCAACATCTTGTCCAGGGTAAGAGCCCTCAAGAACCCTTATGCCTGTGGCTGAAGACAGTGGGGAAAAAAAGGTCTTTCCATACAAGGACCACACATAGGGGAGGTGAAGGTGTGGGACTTTGAAATCAGGGCTTGGTCTTGTGTGTGTGCAGTCACCCAAAAGACAAGCTTTTGGCAGAGTTTGCACAAATTGTGGGTTCTGATCTGTTTCTGTGACTGAGCCATTTGTTTTCAGGGATAAATAACACACCTCTCATCCCCAAAATACTGGCTTCAATATAAGAAAGCACATGCAGAAGTACCTTCAATAAATACAGCTGTTTTTCTATGTTGAGATCATTACCCATGGCTTTATTTTTGTCTTACATATTCTCATGGCTTTATTACTATTTCAAACAAATATAATATGTAGCTCACAAATCTGTTATCTGTAAAGATGAACACTAGCTTCTGTAATTACTTTCTCAGTAATTCATGATTTTCTCTGAGGACTTTGTGCCTATGCTAGACCTCTCCAGAATCTCTGGTGGCAGTTTTTGCACCTTGGTTTAGGTCTGTGACAAATATCAATGGACCTCCGTTATTGTTATTTGTATTTATCAGTAAGCATATTTAAAATACCAATTATGGAATTAAAAAAATTAATTAAGCAAACATAGGAAAAGTATTAGAGTCTCATATTTCACTTATTGCTTGTATATATATCATTTTGCTACATTTTTGTGATAAATGCAAAAGGAATTGTAGATATAATTGATTCTGGTATGCATTTGGAACAGGTTTGTTGCAGACAGGATGGGTGGCTCTATTGAAAGAGACAAACTACATGACTTCAGCTGGGAACTTCACATAAGTGAAATAGAGTTTGAACTGAAATGCAACATTGTGCCTATTGGAAAAATCAAAAAAGGGACGTTCTATCACAGGGCTTTACTTTTCAAGGTACATTAACGTTTATTTTGCAACACATTGGTT
Organism: Campylorhamphus procurvoides; assembly: GCA_013396655.1. NCBI lineage: Eukaryota > Metazoa > Chordata > Aves > Passeriformes > Dendrocolaptidae > Campylorhamphus > Campylorhamphus procurvoides. The sequence continues at coordinate 2,847,074 of WBMV01004137.1, forward strand.
TTAAGTGGATACTCCAAACTGTATTTGCCTCAGTATAATACCATATTTTTCTTCATGTAAAATCTTTTGTATACATTTTAGTAATTTTTCACCAGCAAAGTTGATTTCCCCATGAATGAAAGCCAGCATTGCTTCTTTCTGTAGGCATTCTTGTTGTCATTAAATTGTCTTACGTGATATCAGCAGAATACTTGATAAATGGCAAAAAGCCAAAATATTTGATTTGGAGTCAAAACATTTTACATTTTCTGTAAACTGTAAAATGTTGAATTATGCAGCTTCCTTCTTTTTCCACGCTGCAAATGTAAACTTGTTGGGACAATTTTTCTTTGGTATCTATCCAGTATTCTATGATAGTATATAACAGCTTTTATGTTCTAGTTTCTTAGACTGGGAAGTTTCATTTCTTCTTTCTTCATGTGAATATGTACTGGTGCAGCCTGGTTATCTGTCCCATCCTTTTTCCTTAGATGGATTTTTCTCTTTCTTGGATGGCAAGGTAAAAGAAGCAAGGGCCTAGCACATTAAGCAGGAAGGACTGAACCTAGGAAAGAGCACACAGAAGAAAGAGCACAACCCTAAATTTATGGTATCCATGGGGAGAGAAAGTTCCCAACTTAGTTTATGAATGGTCTGAGGGTGTGAATTAATTATCAACCACTGTCCTAAGAAACCTCTGTAGGGACAGGTCATCTCTCTTTAAGCCATCTCTCTTAAAACACTCTAAACAATAGATGTCCTAGTCCATTTGTAACAAATAAAAAATCTTCCAGGATTTCATTCCTTTACAGCAGATACATGGTGAGAAAGCAGTTTTGTAGCTGGAAGCCATTATACGTCTGTCTGTGGTAGTGCAGCTCAGAGGAAAGGCAGGTGTTTCATCTAGCAGACACTTGCCTTGCATTTCATTGCTTCCCACATTCCCAGGGCTGAAAAGCAAGGAGTGTGCTTTGGAGTGAAGTAACAGTTCTAAACTTACACTGATAAAAATGTTGCATTTTTACACTTAATGTTTCATGCTAGCTATATGTGTGCAGTGTGCCCACACCTCATTGCTTGAATAGATTTCAAAATATTATTCAGAAGTAAGTCTTCTAACTAGGAAAAAACATTCCTGGATATTGTGGGTGTTGCCCTTCATTTGAGATCTGAAGGACTGGCTGATAAACGAATGTATCAGTGTCCGAAAAGAGTTAATATTTTTCATGTTGTGCATTGAATATGTCAGAAATAACATTTAAAAGCCTACACTGTCTAAGCAGAACAAACACTATAGGTTTACAATTTGGAACACTCGAGAGATTTATAAAGTCTCTTTCAAGGAACCTCTTCACCTTTCAAGTATTTCTTTTAAGCATCTCTGGGCCTGGCTGTATATCAGAGAAGCTACATGTATGAGCTGTGATTAATTACTTCTTCTTTCATTTTCAGGTGATAGCAGACAGAATTGGCATTGGCTGTAGTTTAGTTCGTGGCAAGTATAACAGAGCTTGGAATGAAGTTAAATTGGTTGATGACTCTCCCAAGGGAATAGCTGGGCTTCTGCTTCCTCCTCAAGACTATATTGTAGATCTAATGTTTGAGCCAGGCTTTTTGATGAAACAGGGAAGTGCAAAGGCGGATCAATACAAACGAATTTAATCATCTTGACAAATTTCACCAAAATAAATATTTTAAAGATGTTTGCAGTGCTTTGTTTTTAAAACATAAGGGGTTTTGTATCCAACTATCAAAAAGAAGCATATCTGGTATGTTGTCTTAAACATTTAATTAAATGTATTTTTAGTATCCAGCTGCAGTGCTTAGAAATTTTGTTCTTTTTTTTTTTTGTACTATTTTAGGACTAAATTGTAAAACTATGATTAAAATTTGGTAGTTAATATTAAACATAACTAACATTAAATGCTTATTAAATCAGTTTAGATTGTTTCCAATACAGTATTTTTTTTTCTTATTTTCCTTCTACTCCCATGCACATTTATAGGAATTACTTGTCCATGAACCAAGGAAATGTGACATCTGGTGAAATAACAAATCACCTAAAAACAACTGGACAATTTTTCTGTGAAATAACCCAAGAACTGAGAATTAGAACTAAGGTAACAGTATAGTTTCAGCCTCTGTAGAAGACATCCCATTTATATTTCTTAGAACTTGGCAGAGTTAATATTTATAGACAATAAGATACTCTGGATGAAAGAAAATACTGTTTGTCCTGGCACAGGGAAGACAGATGACTGATAAGTTAATGCTTGTGATCTTTGTTTAAATTCTGTAATTTTCACTTGAAGATAAAATGGACTCTGAGAAGGCAGCAGTTTTAGACAGGGAATTTGTATTTCTTGCAGCCTTGGTAATGTGGTGTTGCTGAAGTGTGGTGGTGCATCTAAGAGAGGTAAAACACTGTCTTAGAGCCAGTAACTCTAATAAACACTTCTGGTGAAACTGTCAGGAATGTACTGGAATATTTCAGGAAGCACCATTGGCAATTGAGTTTACTATGGAAAACAGAAAGTGTCCTGTACAGCAGTTAGGCCAGTGCAGACAAGGTTGTGCAGAACTGAATTTTCAGAAGACCAGAACTCCAACAAGGCATTTACTTCCCTGCCCACCAAAAAGGTGATTAAAAAATTTGTTGCCTGTGTTCTTTTTTTATGTTTGTAGAAGCAGAGCCACTTGCATTGACTGCTTTGGGTTGAGGAGGTTTGTATCTCTTGTATTCATTACTGCTTATGAACGTGATCCCACCACTCCCCCTCCTTCCTCCTCTGACATGCAGCATCATTTCCTGGTAGCCTCTGGGGAACATTTTATCTTTCTGTTGTAAATTCACTTATATGGCTGCATGTTCATTTTTTTTACCTTATGTTCAGCAGTACTCTAGACATCAGAATGAAAGAGAATTCGGGAAACAAAATGCATGCTATGCTGGCAGAACTGAGAGGAAGGCGAAGATGTGTTTCTTATCATTGCTATGTAGCAGGTAGGGGGCTCATGGAAAGTCATATACTCTCACTGACAGGTATGAATTGGTATAGATGCCCACAACTTTGAAAGTGCAGTAAATTGAAGTAAAATAAGAATTAATTTCCTGCTAGCTATCATTTTGTATAGTTTTCTTCCATTGGAATTTCATTACTTTGTATTGGAACCATAATGTTAAAGTGTGATTTACTGTGTTTGAGGAGGTCTTGAAAAGAAAGCAATTTCTGTTGTTTCTAATAAAAGTCAATATGGAAAAAAAAGTGCAGTTTTGCAAAATGAAAACTGAGAAACTTCTAGACATATAAGATCACTTTACATAAAATAATTATTTAAACAAATAAAACAAATACTGTAACCCTGCATTGTATAATGAAGAATTTGGTGATCAAAAAATGTTGGATGAAGGTTGTTTCACGTCACTCGGAATTTTTAGTTTTGTGCTATCTGAGTTCTGTCACTTCAAAATTGTAATGCAGTTGGGTGTCAGAAATAAGATCTAGGTAGAATATAAACACTTCCATCTCAATTTTTTACTTTGAAAACTGTCCTTCAGATGTTAAGTAAGTCAAGAGACGCCAAACTTTTTTATTTGATGTTAACTAAGGACCTGTAGCTGTGTCCATGCCCTGGTGAAGAATACCCTGAGCCTTGAGAAGCGCAGCCCAGCTGTCTCTCATTCCAGAACTGCATCCAAAACTAAAATGTTTAAACATTTCTACAGGGCTCAGCTGGGTGAATATTCCCAGTATACACCATTTGGCTTGGGCCATGCTTGAGGGAATTGATCACCTTTCTCCTTTTAAGGAGCAGATGGGGAAGGACCTCATGTTTCCTTTTACAAAATAGTTCACTGGGCAGATCAGTCACAGAGAGTCAAGCTTGATACCTCCCTAAGCATGAACAAAACAGTCTGCAGCTATCTCACTGCATTACCTATTCTGGCCACTAAGCACTCTTCATCCCTTTTTGAAGATCTGCTGTCATGTAGAAAAGAATGTAGGATTAGTAAACTACAGAAACAGAAAAGTAAAACAACCTCTGCAGCCTAATATTTAGAGGTAGCAGTTTGGTTTTTCCTTTGGGAAAAAAGTGTCTCCAACGCCCACTGCCAGAAATGTTCTTACAGTTAACAGCATAGACACATAAATTTCTACTGTCGGATGTAAAAACTGTACCCTACCCTAGAACAACTGCCCCTTAATCAGGTGCTCTCCCACAAGGTGAAAAGCTGTCTTAAGCAAAGGTAGGAACTGAAATGAGGTTTATTCCTCCATAGATGGAACTCCTGGGCAATGACACAGAAGGGGGGTATCAAGGCCTCTGTGCAGCTGTGCAGGACAAAAACCAAACAAGATGGGCTCTGTGTCTTGAAGGAGAAGCCATATAGATGATTAGCCCAGGACAGTGATGTGGACTGTAGATCCTGGTTTGAACAAGCCACTTTGAAGTCATCCTTGCTGTGGTGTCTGTGCTCTTGAGAGAACCATGAAGACATGTTCCTCCTGTTCACGGAAACTACCCAGCTTAATATTGACTGTGCAGAAATGATGTAGCGCCCTGCTCAGCTTGCTGCTTCCTACAGGGTCTCTTCCAAGGCATCTGGAGGTGACACACGACACATACCACATACAGACACCCTGCTGCCCCCAATATTCATTTTCATTAAAAAGAATTTTGCACATCTGCATATCAAGAAATACAAATCTGGACTGTGTTGATGAAAGGTCAGGCATGATTTCTTCCCTTCTGATGGATATGAAACAATAAAGCAGCAGACCAAACTGGTGGTGGTGTCAATGTGACTGCAAGTCACAGGAGAGGTTTTGGTATGGCAGAGTCTAATGCTCTGACTATGCATATCTCTGTTTTTGCTAGTTCTGTGTGCTGGAACCATTGTGGTGAAGGGGATCATAGTGGATAATTCCAGACTCTTTGGACCAGTCTTTGGCTGAGACCTGTTTCTGAGCGGTGCTTCTGGCAAACACCTTGCTGCAGAAGGGGATTCTTTTGTTCTTCCCCAGCAGACACCGAGGCAATTCAGACTACTGGCAGCATGCTGGCAGCATGCTTCCCTTCTGTTGCCCTTGATCCCTGAGCAGTAGGAACACTGAGGTAAACTCACACTTGTTTTATCTTTATGCTAGCAGGGAAAACCTGTTGGGTAATTTATAGAATTGGGACATTTCAAGTAGTTTCTGACTGTCTATCCACTGCTAAACTACAGCAGTGGTGGAATACCACTCCCTCAAATGGCGCACACCCATGCATGGTAGAAATTGAAATGAACTCTTTCTCCAGTAAATCTCTGGTGCTGATTAACTCTGGATCCTGAGAAGAATCCACTGTTCTCAGAACAAAACAAGTGTTTCTTTTCAGATCCCAGAGGAACTTTTATTCTGTTACTTTTCTCACCAAACTTGTCTTCAGGGAAAAAACAAAAAAGTATTTTATTATTAAATACAGGGTTTGAATGGTGACATACAATTTCACCCATAGCTCCCTGTGTTATCAACACTGTCCAGCACAAATCCAAAACACAGCTCCATACTAGCTACTGTGAAGTAAATTAACTCTATCCCATTTAAAATCAGCACACATTCTTCTATAGATAAGCAGTGCTTCCTAGTTATAAGAAGGATTTGAACAAAAAACCCCACACCACAGCATGCTTTTAATTCCTTTTTAACCTGAGCTCTGAACAAGGTGCTTTTAGTGACAGTTTGAAAGAAGATTCCTTAAAGGCCAGGTGTCAAAAAGATATTAAAGAGCCAAAAGGCTTTTCAAAATGTCAAGCCATTAGTTTTAATTGGCATTAGGGAACAAATTATGAAAGACTAGAGGTCTACTCAGTGTCCTAAGGTGTAAGAGATGTTGGTAATGATATCTAATTTCCAAAGTTGGAAAATTCTCTGACAAACGGGCATTCTTGCAACACAGTTTATCCATGGTAGATCATACAGAAGAATCACATGATGTGAGTGCCAGTTTCTTTTCATTACACTGTTTCTGCTGCAGACTTCTAATGTAAGTGGGTTTAATCCTAGATATACTTGTTGTTAACAGGAGATGCAGTACCAAAGAGAGAACTAGGTGACTAAAGGCAGGCCCTTAGGTATAAATATATGCAAAACAGTTAGAGACTGTAAGCCCAAACACTGAGCTATTCAGGTACTAAATTTCTTCAGGAATGCCCAGTGACAAGACAGCTAAGTATCAGGAATTGACAGGGACTGGGGCTTTGTATCAGTGGGCCAAATTTAACGTTGGGACTGAGTAACTCACAGCAGTTTACACAAGCCAAGTGCTGTGTGGCATGTGGTGCAGGATCAAGATATTGCTTCTTGACCTCTTGTTCAAATGCATCCATTTTTAGTAGATTTCCAGAAGACAGACGCTGCCAAGAGGTCTTAGTCACATAACACAAGTCAACCAGAACTTGAACTCCCAGCTAAACCATTTCCACTGCTGGTGGCTGGGACAGTGGCAGTACAAAAGAACTAATGGTCATTCGTAAGAAACAGGGAATGCACACTCAGCCTCCTGCTTTCTGCTTACCTTCTAACCAAGAGCACTGCAGTGAAGGTGAGTCACCAGCACAAAACCAGTGGGTGACTCTTCCAGACATGCTTGGATGGAGGAAATGCAGACTTTGGAGGGATTTTTAAGGAGCATGATTTTGTCCTTTCCCTGATTAGAAAATTAATTAAAAATAAATCTCAGTGGCTCACCTAAGAGAGAAGGAAAGAAGACTCATAACTTCACCTTTGTAAACCCAAAATTTAAAAATACATGTAACATGAATAAGTGGGAATAAAACCTGTTCTGATGAGCCCTATTCCTTAGGAATTCTTGTTTGCTGGGAAAGAGGCAAATTGTTATCAGGGAAGTCAGTCTATTGAAGAGAGCCACTTCCCCAATCAGAGTGTGAAGCATGACATACCCTACTCTTAAATCATTTATATTTAACTTTTTTATGATGCAATCATGAATTAGCTTTTTCTACATTTGTAATGAGAGGATAGAACAGATGGTCAGGGCTTAGTTCAGGGTGATAAATCCATTAAGATAACCTACAGAAAGCTGCTGTGGCAGATGCTGCCAAATAACTGTTCATTCAACGCTCTGTTCAGGCTTTGGGTACTGGGCGGAAGAACCATCCCAGTTCTTCACTACTTTGAGTACAAGGGATAAGAAATCACATACAAGATGATGGAATGTATTATTACTGTCTATGTGGCTTGAGAAATTTGGATGGTATGATAGAGGGGATGGATAGGTTAATCCAGAGAAATAGCCTGGAATTGTTGCTTTCCAATTGCTGCCCCTGCAGATGCATAGTCCTTACAGGACTGTGTGTCTACTTTTAGCTGAACCAATGGCCCAAATGTAGACTTGAGTTCTCTATCAAGGAGTGAGTGCAAAATACCCATTTCACTTTGAATTCATGCCTTCATTAGTTTCGCAAGAAACTTCTCAAAGCATTTAGGATCCTAGAATAATTTATACTGGACAGGACCTAGGGAAGGCATTTGGTCTAATCCAACTTAAAAGCATTTGTCACAGTGGGCCAAACCTGTAGGTTCCTTCCAACTGTAAATATTCTGTTCTGTTCTGTTCTGTTCAAATTCCACCCTTAGACTCCTACAGAAGGCTCCCACTTAAGCTAGTTCACAAACATGACCTATTTTTTCCTAAAAACAAAAGTCAGAATAATAGGTATCCTACATCTTATGATTAGAAAAAAGATGGATTAAACCATGAAGCAAAGGAAGCCAGAAGCTGCGTGTTCATTATTTCTAATGATGTCTTTGACCTGAATCACATCAGGCTACTCTATAAAGAGGGGGTCAGCTTCAGGGAGTTTCAGAGCTGCACTCAGTCTCTCTCTGCCTCTGGAATCTGGCAATACCCTTTTCCAAGGTGCTTTGACACTTCAGCTTCTAACTGGTTTTGCTGAAATCCCTTTCCATCATTGGAATTCAGCACCAGAGCATTACCACATATCTTTGGATAGCATTTCCATGGGGAAACAGTACCTGCATATACCAAGAGCTCAGAGTTTGATCACACCTGAGTGGCTAGAAACTGGCTATGGAGTTCTATCAAGTCTATCAGAGGAGACGGAAGACTCTGCTGAGGAAGGATGTGGAGTTCCTGCAATATCTCCTACAAAAGCATTGAGGCCTCTGCAGGGGAAAACAGCCCACCAGAGATACAACCTACCACTGAAGGGCTCATGCCAGTCCCCTCTTCTTCAGTCCCCAGGGACCTGGGCACACAGTACCACTGCATAAGACAAGTCCAAGACAAATTCTTGCATGTTGAGCTCCCATGTGTTTCAGTGGGAATTTCTCATGGAAGGGGACATACATTAGGTATGACAAAGTGAGCACAGGAAAACTGATTGCATACAAATGCATACAAAATAAAAACACCACAACTTCAGTGCTTTCCTCATATGTAGTAATGCCAAGGGGCTTTATTAACAAAAGTTGCATAAGCAGAGGTCTGAATTTGAACAGGGTTCATTTGACTTCTTCACCTCACTGCTTCCTGGCTGACTGCTCAGTATCTGCCAGCATAGGCATTATGTGATGCTCTGCTTGTCCCCAAAACCATCAGTCAAGACAGAGTCTGGGCTAAGAAATGCTTAGAGTCCAAGTAAATATTAGAAGGATAGTCTGGACGATGACTGCTTCCCTGCTACTCTTGCCTTCACCCTCCCACACACATGCTGATGCTGCTTCCTCAGCATGGAGTAACACTACAGGAGGAGCTGAGGAGCTTCTCCCCCACCTACACATATCTAATAGGACACTGTTTTCCATCAGCGATCCTTCCCTGGATGCAGTTTGTGTATGTGCTGGAGTCAGGTGACATTTTTAACAATAAACCTGCTGAATTACAATCCAGGGAGAATTTACTTGAAAATTTACATAATGTAGCAAGGGGAGACTTTTAACTGCTTCCCCTTGTGCATAAGGGAGAAAAAAAATGGAGAAAAATTAAGTAACAGTCTAATTGGCTTTTATAACAGTCCATGGGGAGAAATGCAGACAGGCTATCTGCCTAGCTACACAGCTTGGAATGTGCTGTAACTATGGGAGGCAATATTACAGGCATGACAGGACAATGATTTGGTTTTTCAGCATCAAAGATCTGAAAAATTAAATACTTCCAGCAAGGAGGGTTGTTTTCCACCTGAGGAAGGCCTGTCATGCTGGTTTGGATGACTGCAGGTCAGGCTTCTGTTGGAGGGAAAAATGGAGGATCTGCTTTGCCAGTGCACCACTTCAAATGTGGATTACAGCCGTGGGGAGGAATGGGATCTGCGTCTTCCACCACCACTTGCATTTTAATCAAGGCATAGCTTGTAATGAGCTGGGCAACTGAGAGGATGATGAAGCTTGAGCTGATGAGCCTGATGCCTTTACTCCTCCCGCTCCCACTGCTCCTGTAGGTGCACAGCCCAGGCACCCAATTCCCTCCTCCAGAGCCCAAGGGAAATAGCACAGCAACAGACCTGTGTTGATTCAGTTCCCACTGCCTCAAAACTGCTGCGTTTTGGAATGGTATCTGTAACAGCTGCAAGAAAGATCTTGACAGTTCATTTTTTATTTAATTTTGTATTTTGAAAAAGCACCAGTTAAATCAATGTCAATTACATGAGAACATACAAGTTTCAGGACTAATCGCTTTCCCTCACCCTCCTTCATTTCCCAGATACTTCAGGGAAAACTCCATTGATTACCTGTCCTCCTCAGCAGCAAACACTGCCTGAGACCAAGAGCAGGAATGTGAGGGAAATGCCTCTTTTCCACAGCTGAACTGGAGAGAGGCAGTGACCCCCAGAAGTGACACCATTGCCTACCACCACTTTCCAGCCATTTGCCAGAACTGGAAGAGTGTCAGATTGTGTCTCTCCTCTCCAAAGCTTCCTAATGTGTTCCAGTTCCCTCCTAAACCATGGCTAAATGACTGATAAATGGTGCCATAGGGGTGAACAAAAAGTGGTTTCAAAAGACTTTTGATCATCGCTTCCCAAAATGGCTGAACATGGAAAAATGTTGTCCCTCTGCCTCTAGCTTGGCTGCTGCCCTCTGCCAGCACCAAGAGCCCTGGCAAAGCCCTCCTCTCCCTGCCCAGCAGCACTCCCAACATCCTGAGGACTCACAGCCACCGCATCTCCAGGATTTTTCTCGAGGTACTCTGGCTTCACCGCACTGTGTCTTATTACACAGGTCAAAGCTATAAATCAACTGTGTGTCCCCCTCTCCCTTCCTGCAGCAGATTCGGAATGCAACCATCTATAAACCTTCCTGAAATCCATCTTTTGGTGCAATTCTTCATTGGACCCAAGCAGAGGGAGTGATTACAGCCATGGTACTGATCATGTGCTGTGCTGGATGTCCTTAGCTGCCGCTGAACTCACTGTCTTAGACATGAGGATGGTTCAATAAACGTGTACATACTGGACTGATCACACAGCACTGTTTTTTTTAGCTTTGATTTTAGAATTAGGCCAGAAGAATTAGACTAAAAAGAAACTAATTTTGTATTAAACACCATTATTAGCTTTGGTATGCAGTACAATCAAAACACTTCCTTCCACTTTGCTATCCAATGTAATCAAAACACTCCCTTCCACATCCTTCAGAAATGATGAACTAATTCCAAATCAGAAATGGAACTACTGGGGGAAAAACAGACAATAGCATTAAGGCTTAACGTGGGAAACTAACTTGTGTTTAGGTCTGCCTTTTGAGGACAGGAAGCCAGACTGAAACACATATCGTATTACAGGTATATTTTTAGACCAGGTCAGAGCAGCTGGGGCCACGACTCACACGGTGTAAACAAGCACCCCGCAGCCAGCAGAGGCCCTGCGATCAGCACCACCGAAAGCAATGCCCGCACCGTGCATCCGGGGCGGCAGGGCACTTGTGCATGCAAGCACGGGGCTCGTTCTCCTCAGACACAACCTGAAGCGGCTGCACGCAGATGCTCCAGCAGGACTGTGTCACAGTCATGGCTGCAGCGGCGCTCCGTTTCTGAAGCTGATCTCTGCGCCTCTCGGTAAGAAGCGATCGAAACCTTTACCTGCAAATGCTGCCCCGGCATTCAGGCGGGCGCTTTGCCCGGTGCTTTCTGCGGTGCCCGCGGGCCCCGGCTGAGCGCAGCGCCCGGCGCATCCCGCTCCCACCCGTGGGCATGGCGGCCGCTCCCACCCGCGGGGCGCTCCGCGGCCGCAGCATCCTCCTCCTGCCGCTCCTGCTCCGCGCCCGCGCTGCCCACGGGGCATCGGGAACCCGCGGGGCATCGGGCACCGACAGGGGCTCGGGAACCCACGGAGGCACAGGTATCCACGGGGGATCGGGAACCTGCGGGGGATGGGGAACCCGCGGGGCATGGGGAACCCGCGGGGGATCGGGTACCCACGGGGGATCGGGTACCCGCGGGGGATCGTGTACCCACGGGAGATCGGGAACCCACGGGGACACAGGTAGGTACGGGGTCACGAGTACGCCCCACCTGGAGCTTGGGGAGTGTGGGAAGGAGCAGGGGCTGCCCTGCAAGGGGGGACATCCCCGCCCTCGGTGTCTCCCAGCCGGTTAGTAAGGGCTGTTAGCACGCCGTAGGTTTGTCTCTTGAACTGACAGGCTAAACTGTAGGGTTTTCGTTAAACTATCATTTTCAAGTTCGTTAACCCCCCACCCGCCCCAAATCTCACCTCTGTATGCGAGAGATGAGTGCAGTCAAGCATCGCTCAGGAGCTGATTGTTTTCCAAAGATCCTGAGCTGATGTGAGGTAGTTTCCCCCCCCCTCTCCTCTGACTTTTTGATTAGCAAGGTATTAAACTATCTTACTCACTGTTTTTCAACCAATCTATTAATTCTTTGCCAATTCCATACCACCATAAGTGTTCTGCATGGTGTGTACAGACTCACAGGAGGTGTTGCTGGAGTTTTGCACTGTGATGGGTTACTCATGCTCTCCTGTTGTTTGCTCCTCACTTAACTATGGCCCCATTTCTCTTGGTCTATGTTCCTTTCTTCCATTGCTCCTTCTCAAGGAGAAGGCCCCACTTTTAATTGTGAAAGTTCTAGTCTTCAATAACGCACAGATGAACATTAATTCTGGTTTCTGAGGGTTTCCAAGAGGCAAACTGCCAAGCCTTTTAGTGATACCCAGGGATGAGGAGGGAGCACCAGCAGACCAGCAGTTATCCCAAGCCAGAAGAGAGAGCTGTGCTGGGAGAGTGGGTGGTACGTGCGGTCATAGATGCTGGTTTCCATTATAAACCTTCCCAAGGGTTTTGCTGGGGCTGCTCTCTGGATGTAGCACACTGGATGGAAAGCAGATGGAAAGCCCTGCATTCACACCTTCTCATGTCCTTGAACTACCTGTTGTCCTCTGTCTGTACCTGTAGAAACTTTGGGAGAATTATGATGGTGATGGAAAGCATCAATGCAGTCAGAGTTAAAATGGTGTTAAAAATAATACAAATTATCTTTCTATATCTGATTGTAGACAGAGGGTCTCTGACTAAACAAGCTGAAGCAAGTGCTGCTACAGACTGGAAAAAAAAGTTGACTCCAGAGCAATTCTATGTCACAAGAGAAAAAGGAACTGAACTGGTAAGCAAAGGTGCTAATTCTGTCCAAGGGTAAGCCACCTCCTCTGCCTGCTGGGCAGAGAAAAGCCTGCTTTGGGGAGCTGTCACCACTCAGTTGCTTCACATGATTTCCCCTGCCTTCCTGTTTGCGAAAGTTAGAGAACATACTGAACGGGGTGAATTTTGTTCTGGCACAGACTGGTTTGCAGATTAAAAAACATTCTGCATTCTTTTCATATTTTGTTGGGTTTTTTTCTGGGATACTTTGCTGCCAGCTCAGCCATCTGTGTGGCAGCAGCAGAGGCCTCTCCAGAGGGGAGGGAAATCATATTTCTGTCCCTAGTCTCCTTTTTTTTGACCATATGTAGATTAGCCATGGAAATATTACACATAGCCCTCCATTGAAGAGGTGGGCTATCCCTCATGTGCCAGATCAGCCACCCACCTTGTCCTCATGCTTTGCTTCCTTCCATAATGGAGGCCATATGGTGGTGTGGGTGGAGGACTGGCATCCATAGCCCAGAGCCAGGACTTCTGCATGCATGGAGCATGTACCATCAAATTAAGTCATGTGAACTGTGCCCAAATTCGTATCTGTAAAATACGGATCTGAGTTCCAGACCATGCAGGAAGGAGAGGAGTCCCTTTGTGGAGCCACTTTAAAGTTGTGGCACTCCACAGCAGAGCCCTGGTCATTGGGATCCTGCAGATTTCACCAGTTCCTCAGAGGTCACGCCTCCATCCCTGGTACCTGGATGATTTATGCATCTGACTGGTCTCAAAGTTTCCGGGAGTAGGGAATAGTCTTTCTTCAGTATTAATCCAAAGGCATCCTCCTCTTCATTTCTTTGGGCTGCTAATGTTTGTTCTTCAAAGCCCCCCTGTGAAGCCTTCTTTTTATGGTTTTTCTCCTGTTTTGAATCTGATTCCTACACGCTTATTCCAGATGGTGATCTTTTAAAGACCTGTATTATTAACTTCTCTTTTTTTCCTTCCTTTTGAAAAAGCCATTTAGTGGGATCTATCTGAATAACACAGAATCAGGAATATACCACTGTGTGTGCTGCAATGCCCCACTCTTCAGGTAACATCCTTAGGATTTCACAGTGTCTTTAGCATGTCCTAATTGTGGCAGGAGAGGCAATGTCTTTTCATGAGCAGAATGGAAAAAAAAGAGGAGTGGAAAGGACAATCCCTATATATAAGAGCTCCAGGATACCTGTGGTGATAGAGACATATGGTATGCCTTTCCAGCAGACAGTTGCCACATTATGGTCTGTCTGTTTCTCTTGCCATACACTGTACTTTTTGGGTTGATAACAATTCTCTGTTTAAGAGGTCCTTAAGGCACAAACTGCTAGGAAATACATGTCTTTATGCATGAGTATCACTGTGTTCTGTTCTTGTTCTTGTTTGCTCTGTTCTTGTGTTCCTCCATGGTCACCTTCTCCCACTCGTGCTGCTGGGCTAGAGGGGCCTTTGGTCTGCCTTTGTCTAGCTGTTGTGATGTTCTTATTGCTGGGCACCTCACACTGGAGCTGAGACCTCTTCACGTCCACCTCTTCCTTGTTCCCTAAATTAAATTCCACTATTCTTGCCTTTTTGGTTACATCTGCTTTTTCAAACCTGACTGCAAATGACTGCACTGTTAACCCCTGTGCTCTTTACAATACTATATATTTTGCAACTTAATTAACATCTAAGAAAAAGGAAATAGAATGCCTTGGAATAGGATGTGCAGAAGGTGTTCTGTTCTCTGTAACTGAACCAGAAAAGACAGTTTCTTTTGATTTTGGTCTAGAGAATAGCCCTTATTTATTATTATTCCCAATGGAGAATTCAGTGAAATGTGGCTGATATGCCCATGTTTATGAAGACTTTAAAGTATGCATCACAGATCAGAACTTCAGATGGGAAGCTGAGGAACAAGAGATCTGGGTAGTAAGAAAGGAGGGCAAAAGGTAATGACTGTATTGAAGATAAACCTAAACTAAGCAATTAAATGTGAAAATGCAGGCTGATCATTGTGAATGGTTAGTTTTCCTTTGGCCAAGTACAGAAAACTATTATGCAAATATGCATTTGCTTAAATGTATCTTCTTCTGTAGAGGTGTGCTAATAAACACTTCTAAATAGATTTATTTCCAAAGTTAGCTCAGCATTACAAAATATTCTGAAGACAAGTACAAAACCTAATAATACCTCTAGAAAATTCAGATAAATTAGAGAAATTTTAGATTACCAAGCTGTGGAAGGGTTCCTTCAATTCCTTCAAATTTTGCTTCAATTTAGGTATCTTTTGTATTAGACAGATATTTACAGACCAACATGAAGAGAGACAAGCACTGGAGGGAATTGCTTCTGCTGCTAACTAGTAACAAAACAACAATATAACCAAATAGGCTGCTTTTTGCACTATCCAGCTCTCAGAGAATATAAGTACTTTTGTTTAAAGCACAAAATAATTCTGAGCCTCACAGGCAAAAAAACCCCAAAACTTTTAGAAAAAAAGGCTTGCAAGATAATGGGAAACTATTAAATGTGCAAAATGGTCTGAAAATATGTTTTCCATGGATGTATTATGTTCCAGAGAACACTAACAATGAGGGAGGGAAATGGTATTGGGTAAGAGATTCATTCATCATATTTATTTCCTAGTCCATTAAAAATGTCCTTTCTTTTTCAAATGCATTATATCATTAGCTACAGGTAAACATGAAGCATTCCTTCCTTTCTTTGAAACATGTGTGTATACATTTACATCAGAATTTATTACCTTCTGCTACCAAATATTCATTTGAAAGAGTTAGAAATACATGGAACAAACTCCTAACCTTTATAGATAGCAAATTGTGGTGCTTTAATTAAATCTCAAACCTTCATCAAACCATAAACCTACAGCTGAGATTCATACAGCAAAAAGCACTTTTTAAAATTATCTGGATTCCATCCAAGATGACTGAAATAGGGATCAAAGTAAATGACATGTGCTGGAGGAATGGTGTGTCGAAGGCTAATCTAATGCATATGTTTAGGGAAAGTCCATTTATCCATAAATTAAGCGGTGAATACTTCAAAGGATAAATATGATCTTGAACAGCAATATTTTCGGGTACTAAAATGTTTCTATTAGGGAATCTAAATAATATTACTGTTAGTAAAACCACACAGAGGCCATTTCTGTTGAGAGCTAATTTAACAGCTCAAAGGATTGTTATTTTAGCTGTGGAAAACATCTACAATAAACTTAAGTATTGTGAGTGGCATGTAAGGGACAAAGTCAGTCAGGGTCAGATGCAAAACCCACATAGCATTAAAGACAGTCCTTGACTCTACAGGGATCCAGGGAGGATCTTTGTATCTATGTATGAATGAACATAGTCAAACGTGTCAAAAACTGAAGAATTCGGATAAAAAGGAAACAGAACAGATATATGTCAGGGAAACCCAGGAGTCATGTACAGTTATGTGTTCTCCAGGTTATTCTGGGGCCTTGGTGGCTACTGGGTATAATGTTAATGTGGTTTTGTAGCAGGGAAAGCAGGGAGCCCTTTGGCTGGAAAGAAATAGTCCTGGAGCCCTAAGGACCTTCACATACAAACAGAGTTCACAAACTGCATTTGCTTCAGTGCATGCAGCTCCTGTACTGTGTCCTATTTCTCTCCAGTTTTATGGAGAGGAGGAGGAAGGAGAGCCTTTCTTGTGGATATTTGTGTGTTGCTGTAAAGGACTAAGCAACAGCCCCGACAGAAACTAGCCTTTGGTCATTCTGTGCTTGCAAACCCTGTTTTATTTCCAGAGTTGCATTACTCAAAGACAGCCCTGTACAGATAATTGTAAAACACACACTGATGCACACACTGTTCTTTGGGTTGGATTTTTTAAGCTTTTTGCCTAGCTTGTTTGCGTTGTCTTTCTAAAAGGCACTGCAATTAAGATTTTCAGATTTTTCTTCACTGTGTTGATTTCCCACAAAAATATATATCATATACACTACATATTTTGTTCTGAATTCTGTCTTAAGTAACGGACTAATCCCCTTGACCAAGAGCTGCTACTGGTGTTGATGTCTCCATCCACCACTAGATGCCAGTAAGAGCATTGAGTTTGTGAAACTGGGAAAAAGCTTGAGGAATTGAGACGAAATCATTGAGATGAGACTCCAGACCATTGATCTGAGAAGTATGAGAATCTATCTTAATTTCGAGTTCTAACTCACACTGAGTGGTAGGAGAAAATCTATATTGCTATCAAAGTTTGCACAGTTTTAAATAGGAGGGATTATTTAATTTCTCTACCAAATCCCCCAAATATTTTCTGATCATATTTTCCCATATGCTCTAGGTTTTAATATGCAGATAAAACAGTGTTGGTCATTCTGGATGTTAACAGGAGGCACTCACAAGCCGACAGTCTGTAGTGCTGTGTCTGATGGCTGCAATTATGTCTCAGGAAAAGTAGATCTTTGTGCTGTGAGGATTTCTCATTGGTTGATTCATGGTTTGAGAAATGCTCTATTTGATTTTCCAAACCAGCTTGATAGCTGACTGCAAGACAGAGTCATTCTCATCAAGTGTGAGCTTGGCGTGGTGGGCCAGCCCAGCCTTTGTCCATTCTTCGTTTCTTCTTGTGAACTGCCTGAGATTGTGCTGTATTGGGCCAGGCTTTGAATTGCAACTCTATAGGTGTAATTCAGCTAAACACTATGCTCAGTTGTCAGGAAAACCCTTTTCCAAGCTTTATGAAATGCCAACCTGTCATTGAAATAGAAACAGTGAGGCAAAATCTCCTGCTGCAGGCTGATCAAGAATTCCCTTTGGAAAAGAGTTTCCAGCATGGTCTGATGCCAGTGAGAAAACTTCTACTGTGCCAAGTATTATTAATAGTGGTACAAGTCCAGAACAAGATAAAAAAACAATGTTCTTAATTGAAGCAGACATTTTTGTAACATCTCAGTTATTAATTAACAAGAAAATCTGGTTTCCACTATAGCTCAGAAAAGAAGTACAATTCTGGGACTGGATGGCCATCATTTTCTGAGGCTTATGGCACCTGTGGCAGAGATGAAAGTAATACCAATGTCATAAGACGACCAGATAACTCATTGGGCTTAACTAGAACTGAAGTCGTCTGCAAACAGGTATGTTTATTTTGGAGATGATACCCAAAGACATAAATCTTTACAAACATGTTTTCTTTGTGCCCATAAAGGAATGTACCTAAATACAGCAGTGAGAATTACAGTATCACTGGAGCCATTCTGTCTCACTGCTTGGTATGAAACACATGAGTTGAGTATCAAATATAGACAGTCAGTTTGGTGGGGAAAAAAGTATGTGACTGGGGAAAGTGGTTGTGTAAGTATAGCCAAGTGCTGGAGTTTAGACAGAAAATTTACTGGAAGGACCTCAGGTGCAGTGCAGGGTGTCTGACAGGGACAGTTACTCCTAGTTCAGCCCTGCTAAATATTTGCTGAAGATGTTCTTAATATATGCAGAGATGGAGACACCACAGCCTTACTAGGTAATGAGTTGTAACCTACATGTTTTCCTGCTGTTGGTTCAACACTGTTTGCTTTGCAGCCGTTGAAGGTTATTACTGTTTGCCCTGCATGGTGGTGGCTGTGCCTTCCACCTCCACAGCCATTTTCTATGGGTTATCTTGTTTCACAGAAACTACCCTTCTATTTTTGGTAGCAATCATCCTTCAATTCCTTCTCCAGACTAGAAAGGTCCAGTTCTTCCAACTGTTTCTATTTATGCAGTGTTTTTTAGTGGGCTGCTCGTCCTGTTGCTCTATTTTGCATTCTTTCAAACTGACCCTTTCCCTTCTCCAAGTACAGTGCAAAGCTGGACACAGTGCTGCAGCTGGGCCCAGGTTAGGGGCTGTTCAGGTGTGTTGTAGATGGTGGTCCTGTCCTTATACCTTTACCTTTCCACAGCCCAGGGCACATACTTGTTTTGGGGTGTGCTGCAATACACAGCTCCTTTTCTAAAGAACTGCCACCTCTGTTTCTCCCCAGCCTCGAACCCGTTTATTAATTTTGTTAAGGTATAAAAGTATGCAATTAAGATTGATGATTTGCATCTTGGGTTTGTTTTTTATTGTGTGTGTATGTCTGTTTTTCCAAACTGTTAAGATTGTTAATGCTGTCCTTCAGAATGCTTGCAGCCCCTTCTAGCAGGATTAGGTACTTCTGCAAATATAACAAGCATTCACTGTAGTCCATTATGTTGGTGGAGTTCATGTTTGCAGCAATATGTAGCAAGCACCTTTCAAGAACCCCAGCTGAAGACAACCTTCCAATTTTATAATGAGCCACTGATAGCTATACTGAATCTAATCTTTTTCATATCAGTAATTTGGAGGAGAGAGAATCCTCAGTTAATCTGTGAGAAGGGCTTACCATGACTGTGTTAATTAACTTGACATTTTCATAACATATTGAGATGTCTGGACCCTTCCATTTCCTTCCTATACTTTCTGGCACTAATACCTTTTTGATTCCTCTTCTGGGATCTGCTTGTTTGGGGGCAGATATTTGCCCACTGGCCAGAGGTGATGGGGTTCAACAGGGCCAAGTGCTGGATCCCACCCTTGGGTCACAACAACCCCAAGCAGCACTACAGGCTGGGGGCAGTGGCTGAGAAGCTGCCCAACAGGAAAGGACCTGGGGGTGCTGGTCGACAGCAGCTGAACATGAGCCAGGGTGTGCCCAAGTGGCCAAGAAGGCCAGTGGTATCCTGGGCTGTGTCAGCCACAGTGTGGCCAGCTGGGGTAGGGAAGTGATTCTTCCCACTGTGCTCAGCACTGCCAAGGCCACATCTCAAGTACTATTTTCAGTTTTGGGCCCCTGGGTTTGGGGGGGACATTGAGATGCTGGGGCAAGTCCAGAGAAGGGTAACGAAACTGGTGAAAGGTCTAGAGGGTAAGTTGTATGAGGAGCAGCTGAGGGAGCTGGGGTTATTTAGCCTGGGGGAGACTCAAGGGTGACCTTATGACTGTTTACAACTGCCTGAAAAGAGGTTATAGTGAGGTGAGGGTTGGCCTCTTCCAGGCAAACAGTGACAGGACAAGAGGACATAGCCTCAGGTTGCACCAGGGGAGATTCAGGCTGGACATTGGGGAATTTCTTTGTGGAAAGGGTTGTTAAGCATTGGAATGGACTGCCCAGGGAGGCAGTAGAGCCACCATCCCTGGAGGGGTTCAGGGAATGAATGGACATGACATTTAGAGCCATGATCTAGTTGACAAGGTGGTAATCAGTCAGAGGTTGTAGTCTATGATCTGAGAGGTCTTTTCCAACCTAAATGACTCTGTTATTCTGTAATAATGCAATAATAAAATGGTAATAATTTCTGTTGCAGTGTGACGCCCATCTAGGCCATGTATTTGATGATGGTCCCCCACCTTCTGGGCAGAGGTTCTGTATCAACAGTGCTTCATTAAACTTCAAACCAGGCTGTGGTCAGTGAGAAGTGGATCTCTGTGGCTTACAGAATATCCTTTCTCTGCACATACAGCATGCTTGTGAAAAACTCTCATGCTTTTAACATATAACTCATATTTTAGTATTTATGCCATAGTAGCTTTGTTTTCCAGCTATTATCATTGTTGACAAAATACATACTTTTTTCATAACTCTTTTGCAGTCTGTTTTTTCGTGGTTAGTGTGATGTGTATTTTTTAAATTAAAAAACTGGGCAACAGTTCACATTCATAACTACCATCATTAACTGTGTTGAGGCTGATGAAATGAGGTGCTCTCCTGAACCTGACTGCCTATTCTGAACAGTAGTTGTGGCACCCAGCAGCACAGATATACATGGCTGATCATGCCAGAGCTTATGCCTCTGTAAAATCATAACCTTTCAAAGGGAAGCAAAAAAACATGAATCTTCAACTAAGGTTTGAGGGGTTTTTTCCCCCTGATTGAGAGACCTTTAGCCAAGCCAAGTGACTTTCCCATGAATCCATACAAGCAAAGTCCTGAAGGAGGGCCTAATTAAAACTATTCCAGGCAGTGGAACCAGTGGAGGCATGGAGTCTTTATTCTTTTAAATCAATTATTTTGATTCTGTGTCCAATAGCAGAGCTGAAATAGGGTTTGCTCCAGGAACTTTCTCTTACAGCAATAATATGATAATAATATAATAATATGGGTAATATTTCCAGGCTTCTGTTATCAGCTGTGTATTTCAGAATTAAAAAAAAAAAAAGTGAAGTTTACTACATTTGGGGGAAATAAATCAGCATCAAAAAACAGGATGAGTAAAATGATGCTTTTCTTGAAAACATCCCTTGTCTGCTCTTCTTTGTAAAAGTTTGTAAATACTTCTGTATTCTCCCAAGCATTGTCATTATGGTTTGCTCTAACAGAAAAATAAATCCTATGTTTGTTAAATTGAGCTTTCCTGCTTTCAGATGTTTTTTCCAGAGAAAATAATCTCTGAGCCAGAACATCAGCTTCACAAAACTGGCTGGGTTTAAATGCTTCCCTGCTGAGCGTTACTAGGCAACATCTCATTTGGTTTTACCTATAACAGTCTGTTTCCATTCTCCCCACTTTGGCTGCCTCAGTAATAAAAAGGATGTGTTCATTTACTAGTGTAGTCTTGAAACTGTTTAAATGGACCTCTGTTGCACTGAATTTACTTTAAGTCCCTCTGTCTTGGAGCTCTGCAGTTTTTCATTCTCCTATACTTTCTACAGGAGAACTCTATAATTCCATAACTCTCAAAAACATCACAGATACAGTGATTTCTACAGCCAATCTATACCAGGATGGCACAAAGGGTACCAGAGGTGTGAAGCAGCATGAGTGAAGCAGACGCTGCTACTGGTTTTATGTAGTGTCATAGATGGTGAAAGTCACATTGTCAGCAGAGGTGTCTGTTAACAGCAGCATTATGGTGCTTGCTGTGTCTGCACCACGCTCTACCATGCACAGGTGCCCTTGCATCACCTCCTGCTGTCACCTGCCTGCTCTGACCAGGCTGTTCATGCCTGGCCTGCTCAGCTCGCTGCTTTCCAAGAGTCTTCACAGGTGGCAGAAAAATCAGCATCTTTGCATGCTCTGAATTCATGTGCCCCCATATCCTGATATACTTTCACGCACTATTTATTTTTCTTAAAATCATTGCACAGCTACTGGAAGGGGTATTTGACCTTTCTTAAAGGCATTCTTTAGTCAGGCAGTCCTCACCTTTCCCAACAGGAGAGGGTTCTCTCAATAAGGAGGAAGGTGTTCCCAGCTGTACTCCTGTGTCTAGCTAAGTGCTGGTGGAGAAGCCAGGACCTGCCTCAGCGCAGAGACTTTTGGCTGGGACACCAAATGGAAATGCTCCTTGTTTCTGCAAAGGGCAGAAAGTATAAGAGAATTGGCAAAATACCTGTTTTTTTCCTAACCCCAGAGATAGGAGGTGTCACCAACACCTTTTATGGATTGGAGTGCCACACAAACAAAATAGACCATGGAGCTGACAAGTACCCACACAGACTTGTGTGCAAACCATACTCAGTTTAGTACCTTGGATGTACATGGTTGGTGGAGATCAACTCTTAGTGAACTGGTAAGTTAGTAGCTACTACTGACAGAGGAAGGTTGCCTGAGCAGAGAGCACATTTATTTTACACCTACAAACATGCAACTATGCAACTGGGATAAGCAGCAGCTGGTGCCTCCTCACCCATGCAGCGGAATGACCTGAGGAAAGAGTCCTGTAAGACTCCAGTTTATCTTGTGCAGTATTACAGATACATAATCATATAAACAGACCCATGTTTTCAAGAAAAGCACTTGACCTGCATTACACTGATATGTCACCAAGCAAACACCATAAACCCCCTGAGAAACCAGACCCTGAGCTAAGCAACCTTGTTCTGCTTCTAATGAAATGGAAAAAGAAGAAAGTTTGGCTTTGACCACGTGTGTAAAATTAGAGTAATGGCACCTCACCTTTCGGTGTGATCTAAACTGCTGGACTTGCAGGACCTCTGACTATAAGCTGTTTGAGGCAGCGTGCTTCATTATCTTCTGTGTCTCTGGTACCAAAGTGTTCTAAGAGCATGAATAATAAAGACCAGTAATAATGGAAGACACTGCTAAAAAGTATCATAGGCTACAAGGATTTCCTTGTATATCTGCAATAACTTTGTTCCACCAAATAAAGAGCAGTTGCTTCTCTGAGCTGAATATACTCTGCCAGGCAACTGCAGATTTATGTTCCAACCTTCACATCTGAGAAGCATTTCAACATGATTATTGCATTAATTAGTTTCAATGATGACACTTTTTATCCCCTTGTGTTTTTAAATAACCCTTTTGTTAATCCTAATTGGGGTTTCTACATAATTCTTAAGAGATTTTTGCATTTTAAATAAACTATTATAAAGACTTTCTTAGTCTTTAAAGCATCTCTACAAGGCAAGTAACTATTCTCAGTTTAACTGAGGAAAGGCTTGATGAGAAGAATTTAATTGACTTACTCAAGATTTCAATTTGCAGCCAAGCCAGAATTAGGCTTTGGCTGGTTTATAACAGCATCCATATCTTCAGATCCTGCTTTTTCTAAAAACTCTTTTGGTACTTGATTGCTTTAGAGGGCGGGATCCTCTCAAAAGAGAGGAGGCAAACTTACTATGTTTTTCTGGCTGTGGTATTATAACCAAAGCTAAGGCCAACTTGGGCTCATAAAGAGCAATACTTTATATCTTTCTCAGGCCGAATGTATAAGGAGTTGGTTAAAAATTAGAGAAAAGAAAGAGAGAAAATAGGAAAGAATAAGCTTACTCTTACATTACTAGAAACTTCACTCTCCTTCCACCAGAAATTGTAATGCCCATTATTTTAGCCAAGGATCCACAGAACGGTAGTGATGCTCTTTTCTGTTGCACCATGCTGCAAATCCTTTGGATTCTCTTTTATGCCTGGGGACAGCCTAGTCTGACCTTGGTCAGAACAAGAGAAGAAGGGAGACTTTTCTCAGAGCAAAAATAGGATTTTTACCACCCATCACATCTCCAGCATGAGGTGGTTCAGGAGGCAGCCTGCATGAGAAGGAACTGGAAAAGTCTCAGCTTGGGTTTTGCTTTTTTCCCTGACTGTTTAGCTAGTACAAAGTATGTTTGTATTTTCTGGTCTTAAACCTTGGCCCTACTGTGTAGGAAGTTCTGTCACGACACAACTCAACTGTCTCCTCTTCCATTCCCTTAATTACTTTCTGCATTGGGCAGTGAAGTGTTTTAAACCATACTCCTGTGCCTGCCCCACCTCCTCCTATATCCTAGTGATGAACTGATGGTAACGCTACCCTCGCAGCATGTCATGTACTGCTCAGTCACTCTCATGGATTTCACAGCTTTTCACACAAAAATGATGCCTAGCCCCAGCCCTTTGAGGTGAGCCACATGTCACAGAATAGGAAGCTGAGGGACAGCTGTGGGAAGTGACTCAGCCACAGTCCCCTGGGGCAGGGCAGGGGAATCTGATCACAGAAAAGGTTCTCAGTAGCTCTCCAAGTGTGAGCTGCTGTCAAAATTCACAGAGGAAAAGTAGTTTAAAAGCAAAGCTCTTTATTGAAGAAGTGCCCAGATTTTTTCAAGACTGAAAGAATTTGTCTCAAGGCAGGTGTGTCCATGAGGACTGTTTTAGTAGCACTGAGGAATTTGTGTGGAAGAAACTGGCAACTTGCCATGGGGCAGAAGAAAGAGAAATTCATGCCCATTATTGCACTCCCTTTAACTGTCTTCTCTTTTGTTGTGCTTTTGGTTTTTGTTTTGGGTTTGTTGTTTTTTTCCTCCTGTTGCTCTGTGGTATCCTTCCTCTCTCCTCAGAAATCCCTTTGTAATATCCCCTGGGCTCTGGCTTTCTTGACTGCACTCACACTCACCTTGTTCCACTCCCTCCTAGTTTGGCACTCAGTTCTCTGCCCTTGGTGCCAGACAGATGAGCAAGCACACAGTCCTGCACCCACATGTGAGTCAGCAGCTCCCTGCCTGTGCTGCAGGTGACTGTGGGGGTCTGGCCTGGAGGCTCCAGGGAGGGTGGCAGAGCACACACTGGCTGTGCTCATCCTGCTCACCTGCTTTGCACACACAGTTTGCCATCTACAAAGTGACTTCCAGAGAAATGCATCACGGACAGAGGAGCTGCCACAGAAATCAGTGAAAAGACAATAAAAAAAGTCAAAAGGGGTGCTCAAGTAGACTTCTTAGTTCTGGAAACAAAGGGTGTGCTGCCCTGCCATATTGCTGATGCGTGGGATGTAGAAATAGGAACCGCAGCCAAGTCATCTTTGCTCAGGTGTCATTTTTGGGAGATTAAAAGATGGATCCAGAAGTCTTGTCATAGCAGGAAGAAACAGGAAAGAATAGCAACTGTTGCCCAACTGTTAAGAAGGAGGCAAAGGCATGACAGAGAAAGGTACTGGAGTCAAACAGAGACAAGAAGAATTCATGTTTTCCTTTTCAGAGGAGTCAGCACCGAAGGATGACAACACAGCTGGTGGATGTCAGCTAAGGAGCTGACTGTGAGCTCTCAGGAATGGGAGAGCTGAGGTCAATTCTTCCTGGTATGAAAATCTCTTGGGGACAGTTCTGACAGAGACATGGGATGCCTATGCATTTTCTGGGATTACTGAAGGAGAAAGCCTTGCAAAGGGCTAGGATCTGAGCAGAGCTAGAGGCAGGTGTTCACGCTTGGGAAGTTCAGGAGATTGACCTCACTGTTAATCAGAATACCAGGTGCAAAATGAACCCGCATACATTCACTGCCCCAGGAATGACCTTATCCCAATCCAGAAAATGTTCCCTCCCTATTTTAGGCTTTACATTACCTCTTGGTCCTGGGCCTCTCCTGAATGCACTGGTTATTCATGCTTGGGTCCATTAGGAACAAAGATTGTTAAACCTTGTCATGTACAATATGTATAGCTGAAGTTTCCTTAGGCCCCCAGAGAAGGAAAAAAAGGGCCTCCATCACACTTCTCCTTGGCAATAGCACAAATAGCCTCTGCCTCTGGGCTTGGTCTGTTAGAAGGGCATTTTCCAAAACCGGATCACATGTAACTTTCTATGACCTTGTAGCCTTTAGTTTTCTAACTTTAGTTTTATGAATGAATCTCTATTAAAAGCAGGGGGTAAATGTTTTTCTTTGTCCCTCTTTCAGTTTACAAATTTGTCTTCTCCTATAGCCAGCTGTTAAAAGATTGGTTCTGCCCCTGCTTTCACCTTTCCTGTTTTATCAGCTGAGACGTCAAACTGAGGGCCTGACCACTTGATGTTAAAGATCCATGGCTCTTTTTGTAAGGCAGTGGCCTGGCCAATTCTAGACTCTAAATACTGCCTTGTCTTACAGTTTGAGTTAGCCTCTCACACCCTAAATTGCAAGGCAGTGTTGCCTTGAGCAATGAACAGATTCTCTGTCCTAATTCAGGGGTGACAGCAGTTAAGCAATAGGTGGAAGAAACTGTGTATTTCTGACGTATGAGCACTGCTGAGAGGCTTAATTTTTTTAGCGCTTGTAAATTGTTTGACATGCACATATGAAAAGGGCTATAGAAATGGTTATGATGGCTTATTATTTTGGTCCTGTTGCTATTCTTATTTCTATTACCCCTGTGCCAATTTTTCTTTTCTGCAAGATTTCACGTTCTTGCTCTACATCTGCCTCAAGAATAGACAGAAATTGCCAATTAAAAAACATTGCCTAAATGGAGGGAGCAGATGAACTTCTATAAAGAGACACAGTAAAACTTCTCTACTTTGCCCATACCATGTTATTTAACTAAGTCCACTAAGCATCTCTCCACAGATGGCTACAGTTGATCGGAGGTGTTCAGCTTTGCTTGTGATGAATTTCCAGCCCATGACAATCATAGCAGTGGCTGCAGGGACCTATCCCTTTCTGCCACCTGAACTATTCTTCTGGATGGAGAAAGACAAGGCTATTTGTTGGAACTGTGGTGAGGGGAGGGGGCAGTGGCTGCTGGAGAGATGTGATGCAAACAGAATGATGAGATTGGGCTACTCCGCAGCAGGAAGACCTCACAAGGTGAGGTGTGGTATAGGGAGTGGGAATAGGAGGTGGAGGGTGTAACATAAAGGAAGTGACATTCTGTCTGAGAAAGGTAATAGGCAGAGTTTGGGGATCTTACTCTGTGGAGATATGGCATATGGTTAGGTGGTTTTGGGAAGGGATGGACAGTGACTACTCAGAGTCACCTCGAAATACATTAAAAAAATTGCCTAATATTCCAGAATATTTTCTCAATTTTCCCTCGGAACCCATTGTGGCTCAAATGGCTGCTCTGCAGTGACCTCTAGAGTACATTTGCTTTCAAACCTGCTGCAACCTTCGATCACAAGAAAATCAAACAAGCTTTTTCTTCTAAGAGTGGCTTGTGCCACTGCCAGGCTCAAAGTCCTTCTCCACATAATGCCTTACACAGGGCATGTATGGGAGAAGAGAGGCTTGTTATCTCCAGTTTGCTGGTGCATCAAAGGAAGTTGCAGATGGTCCACATGGATCTGATCCAATACTCTTTGAAGTCAATGAAACCCCTTCCCTCAATCTCTCATTCAGTTGTCCTCTCTCAGTTCTTTATGCAAATCATAGTCTATTTTGTGTGTCTCTTCAACAAAACCAATGTGTTCCTCCCAAGCTATCCCTTTGTGGAACCTGATAGCAAACCTCTCAAAATTCTTGGTGTTCTCTTTTTCTGATGAAGTGTGATTTGAAAGCAGATTAGTACTATCCAAAGCAGGGGGGAAAGAAGCAAACCCCAACCCTACAAACCTGCTTAAGTACCAATTACTGACAGCTATTATCACTCTGACTACAGCAGGACTGCTCACCTGGGTAACAGCCAGAAGGAATAGGCCTCAGAGAGGAACCTGCTGAAAATCAGGCACAATGCAAATGAATGCAGGCCACTTGACAGCAGAAGGCTGTCAGGAAGCCAAACTGGAAAGTGCTGGCCAAACCTAAAATGAAATTGTCTGCATTTGCTATAAATAAATAGAAAAAAGTATGGATGAAGGGACATGAGAACATAAGTCCTAGAAAACACATGAGAAAACTGTTCAAAAATTGGGCCAAAAATCACAGTAGAGGGTAAACCCAAAAACTGGGCAGCCTGAATTGTGATAACTGGGCTACAATCCTAATGCTTTGTGCCTTTTAAGATAGTCCTCGTGTATTCATGTGCCAACAGGGCCCCTCCCCCCCCAGCCTTAACAATTAAAAATCCGGGATAAGGATTAAAGCAATAGCAGGTGGCAATCTAATTGCTATCAATCTTACCTCTGAACCTCTCATTTGTCGTATAAGCCCAACAACAGCTGGCTCTCAACCCTGGTTATCCTCATGGCTTTTACAACAAGTTCAAAGAAGGTACAGAGAGGTGGTCCTCATCTGCACGCTGCCAAGGAGCAAGGGGAGCAGAGAGATGTACAGGTGCTGTGAGGAGATGGAGGGGGCACCAGTTAAGCCCCTTCGTCGTTCCCTTCACAGGAATCGCTCACCTGGTACCCGCTCCAGGCTTCACCTGGCTCAGAGCGGGCTGAGTAACATCCCCACCTGGGCTGCAGCCGGAGACACGCAACCCGCTGGCGCAGCAGCACAGCAGAGGAAAAGCGCCGTTCTTACGGAGAATTAGCGAGAAAGCAAATTTCTGCCGTGGTCAGGGTTGTTGCCGTGGGATCACAGCGCTCCAGGCGCCGCTCCGAGCGCTGTCACGAGGTGGCGGCAGAGCCCCGAGGCCGAGTGCTCACCCATCCCGCCCCTGGACGGGCTTTGCCGTGGGGAATCTGGGCAGCTGGCCCGGAAAAGGGTGGCATAAACTGCTGTGTTGTGAGTTTTGGGGATGTCTGTGTTCGCGCTTAATGGAAGCCTGATCGATTGTGGCAGCTAGGTACATGCTTGTTTCCCTGAGAACAGGTCATGTTTCTGCCCCAGAACGCAAGTTCAGGCACAAACTTCCTTGTTGTCTTGAGAGGACTGTGTGGCATCGGCCTCTGGAGTTAAAGGGTGGACGCTGGCACGCCAGCATCTTCCCCGCTGGCATTTGGTGGGAGACAGTAACACTGAGATGAAGTGGGGCAAAGCTTGGGTAGGAAGGAAGAAGAGGGAGCAAAAGGGACTCCAGACACAGGGCAGGGAAGAGAGGGGATGAGGTATCCACTGAAGTGAAGTGGCATGTATAGAGGCCTCAGCAAGTAATGGGAATTAATGAGGGAAGAGACTGGAGTTGCATCATAGAATGGTTTGGGTTGGAAGGGACTGTAAGTATCATTTAGTTCCAACCTCCCTGCTGTGGGCAGGGACACCTGCCACTAGATCAGATTGCACAGACACATCAAACTTGTCCTTGAACACCTCCAGGGATGGGGCATCCACAACTTCTCTGTGCAGCTTGTTCCAGTGCCTCACAATCCTCACAGTAAAGAATTTCTTCCTACCATCTAAGCTAAATTTGCCCTCTTTTGGTTTGAAGTGATTACTCCTTGTCCTACCACTACATGCCCATGTAAATAGTCTCTCTCCATCTTTCTTGTAGGCTCTCTTCAGGTACTGGAAGACCACAGTTAAATCTCCCTGAACCTTCTCTCTTCCAGGTCGAAGAATCCCAATTCTTTTATCCTTTCCTCATAGGAGAGATACTCCCTTCACTCATCTTCATGACCTTCCTGTGGACTCGCTCCAACAGGTCCATGTCCTTCCTGTGCTGGAGACCCCAGAGCTGGATACAGCACTGCAGGTGGGGTCTCACCAGAGCAGAGTAGAGAGGCGAAATCACCTCCCTCAACCTGCTGTCCACGCTGCTTTTGATGCAGCCCAGGATAGGGTTGGTTTTCTGGGCTGCGAGTGCACACTGCCAGCTCATGACCAGCCTCTCACCCACCAGCACCTTCAAGTCCTTCAAAACAGGGCTGCTCCCCTAGCCTGTATTGATACTGTGGGTATCACCATCTCTGAGGATTCAGTAGAGTGTATAACCTGGGTGTCTCTATGGCTCAAGCTGTTGTTACTAACACAACACTTCAAAGCAATGGGGATGTGTTCACCAGGTTAACTCAGTTTACATCTGATAACAGGAAAGAAGTGGTGATGCTATAACCAGAAACACACCTTAAAATGTGTTATTGTCCCTCAGCTACTATTCCTAAACAATTGCAGACCCCAAGAATCCACAATATAGGGAGACAGCATCTCTGCCCTGCAAAAACAAAGGACAATCTGGTGTGTGAAACACCAGGCAGAAACCCTGGGAATGCAGGAGCTGAGCTGTGAAGACCTGTGGAGGATTTGCAGTGAATGCTGGCATGGCAAAAAGAGGGCACTGAATTCACACGCATTGCCCTAAGCCTTTGTGTGCCAGCACACAGGGCCAGCTCTCGCTGCCCAGCCCCACAGCCGTAATTAAGGGATTCCCACTTGCCATGAACAGGTGCAGCCCCACCCAAACAACAAGGCTGCAAACAAAAGATTACAAATAAGGCCTAAATCCCTCTACTGTACATTGCAGTGGTGAGCAGGGACAGGTGGCCTGGGGTAATTCAGGTTCAATCCCCATGCTGGGGTGGGAAACTGCAACAGCTCATTTGATGACTCCTTGTTGGCTCTGTTGATTGGGAAGCCAATGGAGGTATGGATTAAATCAAACAGCCTGTAAGCTACTGGCAGTGGAACTATTCCTACAGATTTCTGACAGCTTGCAAATAAAGGCACAGATGAGGGAGGAGCTGCTTTCTCAAGCAGCTTCCTCACCCACACTCGATGTCATTCATTCATTCATTCAGCTGTAACTGATCATAAAGGTCTTGTACATTAGGTGAGCCCGAGTGAATGCATGGAGGGGATTTAGAGTGCTCATGCACATTTGGGACTTGCTATGTCCCGAAGAAGTCTTGAGTATTTTGGTAACAAACAAACAAACAAAGCAAGTATCATCTGATTGTCATCTGATGTGATATTTTCTGTTTTCTAAATTTACTCCATTTGTTGTTGTGTTTGGTATGTCCTGCCACCAGTGTCCTGTCTGTAGATTTGAAGGAAGGTCTTAACACAGCCCAGGGCTGTGAGCAGCTCATGCAAATTTCTGGTTTCACAATTTATACTACATGGTGCATGAGGCTCTGTTACCACAGATTAGAGTGCCCTGCAAGGTTTCATGTGTTTATCCTCACCTGACAGTGAGTGAAAGGCTGTTTTCTGCATTTAATAGATAGGGCTAAGTTATAAACCCCTGGATTCCTCTGAATCAAGAAAAACACCCAAGCTAAAGTTTAATCAGTGCAGGCTCTCTTGGTAATTGTTAGAGCTGTAAGCATGTAAATATTCTCCAGGAATAATTTGAAGTAATTAGTTTCCTACATGGGGTATCTTCAGTGGTGGTGAAAATCAGCTAGACTATGCATGGGCCAGACTGGGTGCAAGGCACTTAAGTACTTCCAAACTCTTCTTAGACATTTGAATAATTTAAATGTCAGAGTGCTTTGAAAAACTTGTAGCTGCCTAAATATTAGCCCTTGAACTTGAAGGTAATTTTTTTTTATCCTTTTGGGATTTTTTTTCCCTTCTGTTGCCAGTGAAGTAAGAGTGGCATCTTCAAAGGCCACCAGACTCCATCTTTAAAAAGTTGCCTCCTGAGCATTTTGTTGTACCCATCTTTTCCCCTTGGCTATTAATGAACACCTTATACTTAGGTGTGCAGTTACTTTAACATAGATATAGGTGCCCTATCCTGTTCTAGATGCTCTCACGCATCCCACATGGATAGCCTGAATGAAAGTTCCAGCTGAGCTTCCCAAAAA
This sequence comes from Campylorhamphus procurvoides, assembly GCA_013396655.1. NCBI lineage: Eukaryota > Metazoa > Chordata > Aves > Passeriformes > Dendrocolaptidae > Campylorhamphus > Campylorhamphus procurvoides. The sequence goes on from WBMV01004137.1 coordinate 2,878,492, forward strand.
CTGCAAGTCTCCTGTTGATCCTATGTCACATCTGCCATCCTCAAGTACTATATAGTCCTGGATACAATGTAATAACATAGTACTAGACTATATATGTCATATTCCTCTGTGTAAGGAACTAAATCCCTCACCTAATTGGTGCCCAGCTCTTGACTGGATGAAGATAAAGCTAATGGTGACTCACTCCCTAAGTGACTTGCTTGAGGATAGTGATGCCAGAGGCCTGTGTTTACAAGCCCAAAAAAGAGCAAAGAGGATCCTGGGAAGTATAAATCCATCAGTGTAACCATGATAATGAGAGTCAATTATTAATCAATTTGTAAGCACATAAGTGATAAGAAGGCAGTAGAACTTATCAGTATGGATTAATCAAGAACATATCACTTCAAATTAATTCAGTGTCCTTATTTGAAGGACTAACTAGCCAAGTGTACAAAGAGATAGATGTGATTTATATCAACTCTGTTAGTGTCGAAAGCCTTTGCTCTTCTTATAAACAAGATCATGTAATGAAATCTAAATAAAATTGAGCTTAGAAGGAGCACATAATGTTTGAGTCATATGAAAGTGCTCATCCACAGTTCGCTGTCAAAGTTGAATGTGCCAAGTGAGGTCTTGTAGGCATTTGTTGCAACCTTGATGTTTTCAATAATAAATAGGCAACTGGAAAAGAGAGTGCTGAATTAAACTCCAGAGAGCACTGCTGGGAGAGACTGGAAAGTTTGATTTGGAGAACAAGATCAGGACTCACATTGATCTTCACAGATTGGAGAGCTTGCCTGAAACCAATAAGCTGCACTGTAATAACACAAGTATAAAATGCAGTCTTGAGACAAAAGGCAGATCAAAAGTGTGATTTGTGAAATGAAGAATAACTGATAAAGCAGCAGTAGTGGAGGAATGGATCAGCTGGCTGTTGTGAACCATGCACTAGGTATAATGGGAGATGCAGAAAAACAAATGTCATTTGGGGGTATATTAACAGCAGTGTTTTGAGTAAAACACTGAGGTAATTATTCTGCTCTACTTGGCACTGGTGAGGCTTAGCCTAAGTACAGGATCTGGTTTTGGACACTACACTTGAAGAAATGCTACAGAGAAACAAGCAGCTAACAGCATAAAAATGTTAAGATGTTTAAGAAGTGCACACTGAAGAGATATGGACTTGTTTAAGTCTCAGGAAGAGCTCATTGAGAAGAAACATGAAAACAATCCTTCTTGTGAGAAACTTTCTCATAGAGTGGAATGAACAATGTTCTCCTATGCCTGTTGGAAGGTGAGCATGGAAGAAGAGCTACCAGGCTAGGTAAAACAGTACTTTTCATGCGTGGACAGCTTCCAAAGCATCATCTTGTGTAGATGTTTTTCATGTCCCTGACTTGGTTAATAATTTGCCACAAAGATAAAAACCTCAGGGCTAAATGGATGCAGAGATGTGGTTTTGCAATGCCTAAATTGTAGGTGCTGGGCATGCAGCCCCAAGGCTCCTGGTAAAATGAAAGGCAGGTGATCAACAAAGAATGTAGGAGTGACCCAGTGGACTCTGTAAGAGGCCAACAAATGTCTAACTCTGGACTGGAGAAAAATGTTAACTGCACTTACAAGTGGGGTTTGAAGGATCTACACTGAAAATCTTTTCCTGGAACTGAACAACTAGGGCAGGTCAGCCATTCTTGTTAAAAATCATCATTTTAACATCATATTACAGCCAAGACTATTCAACAAAACACCAGCAATGTAGAGTGTCTTCTTTCAAGAGATGCTTGTGGGGCTAGATGGTAGCTGATGGGAGATTACTCAGGAATGTGGACCCCAAGGTCCTTTTAAGCCTTTTTTTTTCCTGCATCTCTAAGTCTTACCTCTTTCCAAGACAAGAATAATGAATTTAAAACTCAGCTCTATTAAATAGTATCTGATAATTTTAAGAATACTACTTGCTGCTCGAGATCTAAAAGCCATTAGACAAATTCATGGAAGCGAGTGAGAGAGAAATGTATCAAGAACTCTTATACATGTGAATATATGCTGTGGCTCAGTCATCCCATTGGTTTTGTGGACACAACAGAAAATTTTTCATGAAGAATTATAGAGCAAAAGGAGGACTCTGCTAACATTTGTCAGTCACAGAACAGGAAATGTATCCCAGCATGGAGGGAGCTTTAAAAATCATCAGAACCCTAGGACTTCGAGTACCAGAGTGGCAAATAAGGAATGAAATCCAGTGTTAAGAAGTCACATATTAGGGATGTAAGAATGTATGCTATGGCTGTGGTCTTGATAGTCCTTGCCAGATAAAGGGGAGAAAAGACCTTGGGGCACTAGTTAATGGCAAAGTGGTCATGAGCCACTGAAGGAACATGGCCATGAAAAAGGTAAATACAACCCTTGCAGTACAAAGTGAGGGATTTTGGCAGAAAGACAAAGGTTGACGGCATTCTCCAAGAAGCTGTGAGAACTCTCCTGGATGCCTGTGTATCATTATGGTTCTGGTTGTCCCAGCAGACTAACTCATATGGCAAAATGGCAGGGAAAGGTGATAGAGAAAGGGGGAGTCTAATCCCAAACTTGCTTTGCTTGCCCTGGCAAAATGAGAGCTGGAAAGGAACATGGTGACTGTACATAGAACTAAGGGATTTTCCCCATGGAGATTGAGATCTCTCATAGGAGCCAACACTCACAACAGATGGGTGTAAACCAGTGAGGAAGAATTCAAGGGAAGAGGATAGAAAGTGAATGGAGTCTCTAAGCAACAAAAATGAGCAATGCCTGGAGAACCTTGTTTCTATTTAATCTAGAGCTAGTTTTATTTGTGGAAGAGATGATGTAAAACGGATGTTTAACTAAATGAGAAAGTTCCCTGTTACCCATTGGGATAAGACTCTTAGTAGCTGGAAGTTATCAGGAATAAAAAATAAAACCCAAGTCACAGTACCTCTTTCCAGCTGATGCTGGGGAGCCTTACCACCCTGTTACACCGTACAGTGTGTCACAAGGTATCCTTCAGCTATCCCCTGCTTTGCTGTGTTTCAGCTAAACCTTCTGTAGTTATGGGGACTGTCTTGTGTAGTTTTTCAAATGAGGAATCCTCTGCGTCAGAGCAGAGTGTTGTTAGGACCTGATCTCAAGGAACCATTACCGCTCCCCATGAGTGGTTTTGTGTCTTGGAAGCTAAGGGACTCCGTATCAGCCGTGCTTTTTACATAGGGCTTTCCTCCCGTGGGCCTGTTTATAAATTCCCCACGGGGGAACGGGAAGGATGCCCCACGGCCCATACGGCGGCGGGCAGACAGCACTGGGGAGGGCTCTGCTGCCGGGTCCGAGCAGCCCGAGGAGCCAGCCTCTGCTCTCAGGCTACCCGCACCTTCTGGGGCGGACACGGCCCCTTACAGGAGCCTGTTCCCTGCGGGATCCATCGGATTTACTGCCGTGTCGTTCCGCTGCGGTGCACTGAAGGAGTCACTGCGCCGGCCCCGTCCAGCAAAACCAGCACTCGCCCGGCATCCCCCAGCCCACACCGTGGCTGACTTTTCCTCCGGCCTCCTCGTGTCCCGGGCCTGGCAGGGCCCCCCCGGCTGGCCCCGCAGGCTGGGCACGGCCGCACCTGAACCGCTCCCGCACAGGTCGGGCCACAGCCGCCCGCAGCCGGGGGGCCTCGAACCCCGCCATCTCCGTTGCTTTAAATGATATTAGCTTTGAGCCCTTCTATTTGACGGGTCAGTTTAGAAGCTGATGAAACAGTAAATTGTTGGTGGAAACGTAGGCAGCTTTGTGCTTTGCCAAGCAGGTGCCTGGCGGTTTTAGTCAAGGATTGGTAAATTTACAAGAGCGCAGTGAACGTGCCCTCCCCGGGCTATTGTGAAATTCAGGGGCGAACAAAAGAGAACGTGAATATTCACACAGCCGCCTTTCAGCGTGTGGCATTGCTCCGCAATGTTTAAAGCGCTGCGCGCTTTTTTTTCTTTTCCTTTTTTTNCGCCCCGAATCAGAAAGTACCTGTTTGAGCTTTAAAGGACATGGAAATCATCCGTGAGCAACCATATAATTTGATTTGCTAAGCAATCTGCGAGGCGATTGCACATCATTTATAATGTTCATTGAGCATTTTGCTTAATTGTGTCTCTTTTTGTAAAGGAAGCACAGCCCCCTCCCGGCTGCGGCCGGCACAAGTGGCCAGATTCCCATGGACCCGCGACAACCGCCGGCCCTGCGCGGGGTTTTTCCCAAGCGGAGCCGTCCCCTCACGCACGTCTGGGGGGGGAGAAAAGGGCTCAGGTACGAGCTGGCTGTCTGAACCCCCTCTGCTCACAGCCCGCGGCTCCGGCAGGTGCTGCCAGTCCAGGCTAGCGGGTGCCCGGCTCGCCTCTCGCCAGGGCAGCGCGTCCCAGGGGCGGTGAGCTCCGCACTCTGCAGGTGCGGGACGAGCCCGGCAGCACCGATGGCGGGAGGGGCTGATTCCCTTTGCCAGGCCCGGGAGAGAAGCTCGGAGAGGAGACCTGAAAGCAGCACCAGAAAGGGAAGAAAGACCTTTGATGTACGGCCTTGCTGCGGTCTCCCCCGTCCCGTTCCCCCTCAGGTGCTTTGCCGAAGCCGGTCGCGCCTCCGCACGCCGGGCAACCTGCGCGCAGGTCGGCAGGGAGACCGAGACGCCGTCGCGACTCTCGGGGCAGGGGGAGCCCCTCGCAGCCGGCGACCCCCGCATGTCAGGGCCGGCGCAGTTAAGGCTCCTCCATGGAGCGAGGGGCGAAGTGGAGCTGGGCTCGGTGGGAGCGGGGCTGGGACGGGCAGCCGCTCCGGCGGAGGGAAGCCGGCAGCCCGCCCGCACCTTTTGCCGGCCGCGGCCGCCCAGCCGCACCATATAATTTGATTTTCCCCCGTGCCCGCAGATCGATTGCAGCTCATTTGTTACATTCAGCGGCTCCTCGGGGCGAGGAGGGGGGAGAAGGGCGGGCCGGGGAAGCCGGCGGCACAAGTGTTGGGATTCCCATGGGCCGTGCCTGCTCTCCAGCTTGCCGCGCTGGCACCCCGGCCCGAACGGCCGAAGGAGGGGGGTTTGCAGACACGGTGACCTCCGCGATCTCGGTTTGAAAGAGCCTGAAAGGCGGCCCGCTATGGTGCATTACCAGCCCTCGCCCAGGTACCAGCTCGGAGGGGAGGGCGCGCAGCCGGGCCGACCCCGGCTGCAGGTGCCGCCCCCTCCGCCGGGCGGGCGAGGGCCCGGGGCCGCCCCGCAGCCTTTGTGGGGCCGCCGCCCCGCCGAGCCGCACTCGCCCCGGTAGCGTCCCCGAGGGGGGAGCGCTTCTCCTCTCCTTATTTATGGGCCTCACGTGGCGGCGGGGGAAGGGGCGGGATCGCCGCGGCCGGCTCTGCTCCCTCAGCACCCCCCGGGCCAGTCCCTGCTCCGGGGGAGCTGCCCGGGTCCCGCACACCTGCCTCCGGGAATGGTTGAGCTACGTGGCCGGGGGATGCCGCGGGCTGGTGGGACTTTGCTGGCCCGCGGGAAGCAAAAGAGGTCCCGCAGACATCTCTACGAAGTGATTTTGGGCCTCCAGCGCCTAGCAGCGCACCTCTACCCGGTGTCTGGCGTGCGGGTCTTCTCCCCTCTTCTACAGAACAGGAAAGTTGTGTAAAGGTTCATTACCATGAAACACATAATCCCCCAAGGCTGCACTAAACAAAGTTTAATTTTGATTATGCTTTCAGTGGTAAAAAAATCCTGGACGTTGCTCTATTAAAGTGCCATCTTGTATCGAGAACTGCAATTGGGCTTTTCTTTTCTCTGTTCTCTTCTCTTCTCTTCTCTTCTCTTCTCTTCTCTTCTCTTCTCTTCTCTTCTCTTCTCTTCTCTTCTCTTCTCTTCTCTTCTCTTCTCTTCTCTTCTCTTCTCTTCCTTTTCCTTTTCCTTTTCCTTTTCCTTTTCCTTTTCCTTTTCCTTTTCCTTTTCCTTTTCCTTTTCCTTTTCCTTTCTTTTTTTAATCCTGGTAAAATATCATCTGCACAGATACCGGGAAAACCCTGGTCCTGTCTTTTAAAATGTTCCTGCTTCCTTTCTGCATCAAACATTGCATCTCTGAAAGAGTGCAGCGCTCCAAGAAATCCCAAAAGGTGAGGTGGTGAGTTTTGTAATCCTGAGAATTTTGCCCCACTGAGGCTTTGTGGACTCGAAACCTTTTGTTTAACCAAACACTGAAGGGTAAAGATGAATATCTGAGGGGACTATTGGGTAGAGCCTGCATGGAGGAAGGTGGAACTTTCCTGGTTTTTCTTCCCATGGCTGTGGTTTCAAGGCATTGGATAAGCAAATATGCAGGTAATATAAGATTAAGAGTTGGATGGGATATCAAACAGACGTGGTGACCTCAGAGGACATGGGGTTTTGCCTAAGCTTTAGCTAACAGGATTCATTATTCTGAAGTGTCACATGAGTTTGGAGCTACTTCACCAGACTCCAGACTGGAAGGCAGGGTGCGGGTTGTGGAGCTTGCCCCTCACCTGTGCCTACTCTTCACCTCGGACCTCACTGCCACCATTTTCCGTGTCCTAACTGTCAAGGGAAAAACGTAGGAGAAAGCCGAGGCGCTGGAGACGGCGGCGGGGGAGCTCGGGACAGCGGAGTCCCGGCAGCCTCGTCCCGCCATGGGCCAGTGCGGGGCCGCGCTCCTCACGCAGCACCCCCCGGGGGGCTCCGGTGCGCGGAAAGACAACGAGAACGAGCGCTGCTGCGCCCCACCGTGGGGCTCATCCCCCGACGGAGGGGCTGAGGAGCGGCTGGTCCCGTCTTCCTGCGGGGGTACCCGGAGGGAGACAATGTGCTGCGCCCGCTGCTAAGACAGCCAGGCACATTGACATGCGAAGGCGTTTGTGGGGTTCAGGACAGTCCCCTGGGAGGTGCAAAGCCCGCCGGGGCCCGCACCTTCGGGCACGACCCGCCGTGTTCAGCGCGGCGGGCGGTAGGGCAGTGCGTGAGCCGGGACTGGCATATTGACGCGCTACGTGCCGAGCATCGCTGCGGACCTGTGCAGAGCTTGGTTTGCATCCCCGACGGGGAGAGGGAATTCTCCCGATTCCCGGCTCCGCTTCGGCCCCAGGAGTCCTCGAAGGGAAACCTTTCAGTGGGAAGGGATGGGCGCCGACGGGCCAGACGCTCTTCTTGTCCTAGGGAAGCAGAACCTCTGTGGATCCTCAGTTGTGCTGGGGGGCCGCCACGCACACGAAGGAGGTCGTTACCGCCTTTCAGAGCCTGGGTCGGGCCCCATCCCTCGAGGAAGGCTCGGTTTATTGGGCCGGGGCGTGTACAGCGCCGAGCACCCCAGAAAAGGCAGCGCCAGACGTGCTCCGGGTCCCCTCGATGCAGGGTTAGTGCCCTCTACTTATTCTTCTGGCGAGGGGCATTGCGTGGTCCCGCAGTGTCGGGAGTGGGTGTCAGTGGGCCAAACTCTGCATGCAGCCCTGCCCTGGCCCCGTGTCCCGCCGCATCTCTGGACCTTTAGCAACTCCTGTTTCCCGTGGAAGTGGCTGCCAGTTGGACTTGTCTTGTAGCCATTGACTCTGAAGGGATGGGGATGTGCCTCTTGGCGTGTCGTTCGTCCCCCGCACCCCCATACTTGTTTCTGCCCTCAGTGAATTGAAATAACGAAGAGTAAAGCGCTGTTCATACATTTTCTTTTCTGGAGAGTGGTGTGGGCGGGGAAGGGGGGTGTCGTTCCCTTGAGCACACTGCTATCGCTCCCGGCGAGCAAGAGGGGGCCAGGTGAGACATCGGTGCCGGACAAATATTGAAAGAAGGGCGTTTGCGCCACCCGCGGTGCTGGCCCACGTGCGATGCTGTGGCCCAGGCTCTGCAGGTACTGATTCCTGGTTTTTGCAAGTTTCCTTTCGTAACGTGTTAGGCAATCCGAGAAGAGCCTTTCCCGCACCTCAGGCGGTTCCTTCAGGGACGGTCGGTACTCATGTCTCAAAGGTAGATGTACCAAACTGGAATCGTTCATCTTTAAAGCCGCCACTGCCGCAGGGGCGAGGTCTGAGTTCGGCACTGCAGGGCGTCGCACTAAGCGCCGAGGAGCCGCGGAGTGATGTTTCATTGCCTGCACACCCCAGCGCACTGTCAGAGCACCAGCCGTGCCTGGGGGGGCAGTCCCACGCATCGCTTACCTCACCGCTGGCAGCTCACAAATTTTCCGACAATCTGCTAGGTCTGACCTGTTTCAAGTCAAACTCCGTGTACCCAGTAGCCTGGAAAGAGAGGATTCCCAAGATACCCCCCTGCTTCCCTTTGCTGCACGCTCGCATCGCCAGGAGCTGCCGGGCCGGCGCGAGGGACTCACTGTCCCAAAGGCGCCGCGAAAGTCCTGTCGGTCCTGGCGGAGCTGCCTCGCAGGGACGGACAGACCGCACAGATTGACTTCCCAGACCACCTGCCTGGGTTTTGTAGCCCGGTGGTGCCATGCCACCTCCACAGTGTGATATTGTCAGCCCACTGCTGCAGGGTTCACCCGGGCTGTGCGGTCCCGTCGTGCACCAGAGCCTGGGAAAGAGGGAAAGACACTGGTATGGTAAATGGGCTGGGCTTCCCCAGCCTCTGTGGGTACCTATTGTGCTTGGATCAACACGAGAGATCTTCTTGTCCTCTTTCTTACCCCCTAAAGCCTTCAGATATGGCCACGGGGAAGATGCTTCACCATCGCGTTAACGAGGGGTACCCTGGCGCCTATCGCGCTCGCGGAAAAAGGAACAGACCGTGATCAAAACGCTGCTCTGGGAGAAGGCTGGTGGCAAACGTTTTTGGGGAAAGACCTTGTTTTGGAGTTTTGCTCCTCCTCAGGATCTGGCGGCACTTAGCCTGTCTGACCTGGGTAAAATACTGGAAAAAGGGCTATGAGTCAGCGCAAGAGTGTGTGTGTATGTGAGTCTGTGTGTCTCGAGTGGGTATAGTGGTGTCACGGGTCACTCGTCATGGTCTGCTCATCAGCTTTCAACTACTCGGTTCCAGCCAGTGTGGCAGGAGCAAGGGCGTGCCACCCTATGGGTGATGACTTCTTGGACATGCAAGAGAGGGAACAGAGCCAGTTCTGCCCAGGAAATTCCCCCGAAATCACCTCAGTGTTGCTAGGGCTTTGCTTTCCTCTTGTTCCGTGTGTTTCGCCGGAGGAGTGACATGGATTCGAGAGGGATGCATGGTATATGTAAGATTTTTACTTGTGCTTCCAGCTGTGGTGCTCCACCTGTCGCGTTCATTCCCCGGCTGCACTCATGCTAGGCAGGGAGGGAAGGAGCTGGCCCATTTGCTTTTAGAAAAGGAGATTCTCCCGCCTCAGGCGCGGCCCGGCTAAGGTGGAGAAGGACCGGGCTCACGTTCAGGTGTGTCCCAGCGAGACAAGAGGGACCACGGGCAGAGCTCCTGCCACTCGAGTCTGCACAGGCCTGGGCCCGGGCTGCTGGCAGTGACATGAGACAGGGGTGCAGGGACCGCACCTGGGCTGCGCAGCACAACGGTGGGACCGGCTGTGAAAGAGCGGGCGGCTCCTGGGGGCTATGGGGATGCAGCGGTGATCATGGGCTGTGCAGACTACCTGGCCCTTACAATCACCATAGCAGCCTCAAGGGCTGGGCACTGCAGGTCGCTGCCTGCCAGCAGCGCCTCACGCCCGGCTGCCATCGGGTCCCCAAGCATTTACTCTCGCAAAACGCTGGAAGCGCAAAAGAGGGACAAGGATGCTCGCGGTGTAAGGGACCAGGGCGGACTCCCGGGAAGCGCGGGGCGGGGAAGGGAAACCATCGCTGCTCCATGCGGTGCTGAAGCTCTGTTTGCTCTCCAAGGTGGATCTTTCAGCACTGCGGCGATGCGCATCCAGAAACCTGGCTATTCACAGAGGTGCATGCTGCGAGGTTGAGGGACGGCAGTCGGGGGGAATAGAAACAGGAGTCCGGACGCACTCTGCCGAAGTCCCCGGTCCCGCTGGCCATCTGGACGTGAACGGGGAGCCGCATAGCTGTTGCATCGTCCCTCTGTAGGGAGATTGCCTCAGTTTCCCCGTTCCGGGACGGGTGGCAGCGGTCCCCTGGCCACGCGTGGGCGCGTTCCTGGCTTCACGCAGAAGTCTCCGCCTTCCCTTCTCGTTTTTTCGCGTGGTCTGTCTGCAAGCGGGACTTTCCAAGAAGTTGTGCTTGCAAAGGTCTTTGTTCCGTCCCGTGACTCGCGTTCCCCTGCCGTTATCACGGCGATGTCAGAAGCTTTGAAGTCGAGTCATTTATTACTTTCCCGGATCTGGCCTTGTCTTGCTCTGCTGATAGAGCCGGGTACGTTTCCACTCGGAGTTTGATCTCTGCCCGCGCTGATGGCACACTGGAAAGTCACTTTCGATAAACCTCGACAGACTCTGCCGGACAAACTATTGCAGCGCTAATGACAGAGATAATCCTCTCCTAATCTGCCGAGTAATCCATTTCACCCCAGTGAGAATTTTTAAAACTTTAATCAGTGAGAGTCAGTTAGGGAATTATTAACAGAGCCTCTGCCGAACAAGCTCGTCCGGAGAGGGCAATGGGTCTGGGAAAAGGAAAAACGCAACAGGGCCCGATGAGGTCAAAATCGATGCATAGCCGGCCGCAAGAGCTGACGTGATGTATTTCGATGTTACGATAGAATTGCCCTCAGTTCGAACGCCGCGAAAAACCCTGCGCCATCGATCCGCCCTATGCCCGCTCCGACAGCGGCTCTGCAGGCGGCAGGGCCTGGCGGTCCCGGGGGAGCGGGGAAGCGCTGGGGGTGAGATGCGCGGGGGTGGCGCCTCCCGGTGCCGGGAGGGAAGCCGTGCCCGTCCCCGCCAAGGCGCGCGTTGCGGCTATGCGGCTCCCGAGGAAAGGTGCCGAGGCGCACGGCGGCTGCTCTGGCCCGGCGTGCGAGGAGCGCCGGTCCGAGCGGCTGCGGCGGGGCCGGGCGGGGCTGCTACACCGTCGGGGCTGTGCTGGGCTGGGCTGGGGCACCTTCGGGGCTGGGCTGGGCTGTGCTAGACGAGGGCACCGCCGGAGTTGTGCTGTGCTGTGCTGTGCTCTGCTGGGCTGGGCTGTGCTG
>WBMV01004137.1:2895664-2953268 GCA_013396655.1 Campylorhamphus procurvoides
TGCCCGACCGGGCGGCCCGGAGCCGGCCTCCGGGGTGCCCCGCCGGAGCGCCCGCCCCCTGCCTGCCTCGGTCCGCGCACCCCCAGTCTCCACCTACCGCCCCGGCCCGGCGCGGACCCCCACTTTCCCCGGGCACCTGCTCCGCGCAACCCGCAACGCGGAGCGGCTTGGAGAAGGCAGGGGAGGCCCGGCCGCGCCGCTGCAGCACCGCTCTGGGCACCCCGCGGGGCGGCACCAGGGTGCCAACAGGTTCGGGTCGTTCTGCCTCGCCCTGCCCTGCCCCGCCCGAAAAAAATACGGCCGTCCTGGTTCCTCCGGTCCTTGCCGCCCCTGGACTCCCAGCTGTAACAGCGCGGCCAGAGCCTCCGGCTCTGCCGTGCAAAGGCTGTCCGCTCCCCAAGGACAGGCAGCCCGGCGGGGTTACACGGACGGGACGGTGCCACCGCTCCCGCCCTGCGCCCCGACGGGGGCCCGAGCGCTCTGCTGCGGCGGAGCCCGGTGAGAGGGCCGGGCGGAGGGGATTCCTCGGTGGCGGAGCTCCGCACCCGTCAGGAGAACGGAAGCCGTTTCCCGTTCTGGGAAATGTATGCGGGGAGAGCCCCGACGGCTGCCCTGGCCTCCAAGTTCACGGGGGGCCGGAACTGGTTCAGGGCGGCCGCTCATCGCCCCAGTAGCCCGCGTTCCGTCCCAGTGGAGAACCACGTCCCGGGTGGGAGCCATGGCTCGGACCCGCACGGACGGCTTCCCAGTGGATGGCGGGCGAGGATGCCCTCGGGTTGGGCCGGGCACCTTCGACGGTGTCGACCCCCACTCGGGCGAGACTACCGGTAACTGTCCCTCGTCGCTGGAGTGAGAAGTGGCCCAAAGGGCGCTGGGGCGAGTGGGGAACGGCCCTGCGGTCTCAGCGCGACTCCCAGAACCTCTCTGGTTCCTGACCGCTGCCGGTGGGCTTGAGATGGCAGAATTTTGGGGGAAGGGGGAAAATACGGAGCCTTTGGGACGTGTTTGCACCGACCATTCCCGACAGCGTGGGGACTGCGGTCGGCGTGGCCGGGGATGCGTGGAGCACTGCGGCCCCCCCTCGGTGCAGCGCAGCCCGCAACACTGACCTTCCCGCGGGGGGGACCGGGACGCCTCTTTCACGGAATTAGCCTCACAGGCGTCTCGCTATAACTTTTGTTCCTCGCCACCACCCGGACACACCGCACCCGCTCCGCCGCCAGCCCGTCCCGTCCCGTCCCGTCCCCGACGGCTTTCCCGTGCCCTGCCCTGACAGTGCGCGAAATGCATCACTGTCACCGGGCGCGGGTGACAGATGAGGCGAAGGCGCGGAGCCCTCGCCAAGGTCAAGTTGAAGATGCCGGTGGCGGTGCGGTCGCCGCTGGCTGAGGCCGAGCACGGCCTTTGCGGGGGCCTTCTCAGACGTTATATTTCTACATCTCCCGCTTCCCTTCTTCCCTTGGGCTTTGACAGCCCTTTCTGCGGGGGCCTGCGGGGCCAGAGAGCGGTCCGAGGGATCGGGGCGCTGCGCGGTGCTGCGCGGGAGGGAGAGGGGGCACGGAATGCCGGGGCTTCGGGCCCTGCGGGTCCGGTTCCATCTAAGCCACGCCGTGCTGCGCTGAGCCGGGGCGCAGAGCTCCGGCCGAGGACACAAGCGCGGTTGCCGAGTTGAAATAAACTGCTAAACACTCTGGGGTGGGTTTTACCCCGCCGTCAGCAAAACTTTTCCAAACGGAGTCTGGTTAAACAAACACTTAGCCTTGCTCCCGCTCCCTTCTCTCCCTCGCTCTGTGATGATTGATATTTTTTATTCAGCCAACTTTTATTTACCTTGCAAAAATGTTGAGGACAAATGTGATAAATTACAGATATGCAAATTTCTTTGAATGGCGTTGTAAGTGTGTCTCGCTGGAGCTGAATAAGTCCTTGCAAGTCGGTCTGCGCGCACTCAGGACCCCAGGGAGCTGATCAAAGCACCCTTTCTCTTTCATCCCCAGTATTCTCCTCCAAACTATTTCGATACAATATGTTTCCATGATGCACTTAATGTGCTAGGGACACAGAACTCATTACAACCTAGCTAGTTCTGCCGACCCCTTTGTTCAGAGGCATAAAGTTAAAAAAAAGGAGGGGTGGAGGGGGGAAGCACTGCTAGTTGCCAGCTTTCTGAAATGTTAAAGCATGCGTCATTTTTCACCAGGTCTCGTCTTGATATCCTCAAAAGACAAACTATGAAACCGGCCTCAGCCCTTTCTGGCATTAATTACGCTGCTGTCCAGCCGATCTGTTTTTCCTATTATATGCATTTCTCAGCAGGGATTTTTTTTTGCAAGACTAATGCAGCTGCAAGTCGAAGTATGAATGCGTTGTATCAGTATAGAAAAAAAGATAAGTGGAAAGTCTGAAAAAGATGTCAAAGTCTATGCTGATGTTTTTCTTGCTTGCCTCATGTTTGAGGCAGTGGCTTTGGAAAAGTGTTTTGGATCGTTCTGTTGCAATAATTGGTTTTGCTTCGAATTATAAGTTTCTTAGAAGGGAAAACTCTCATCCGGAGGCTGCTGAAAGCTGCTTACAAGTTTACTGAATGCCGATGCGCCCAACAAATCTTTTCTTGCCAGGGAAACGTTTCAAAGTATTTGGGGAAATAGCTGGAAATTAGTAGACGCGACTTCAGGGCCGATCCATTTCAAATCCACGGCGAGGTGACGACTGTTTGGGGAAATGACTCCAGAGGGGTGACAGTAAGAAATAAACTCTATTTCAGCGGATGGCGCGTTTGTTTACAGGGTTGATTGGTTGACGGAAATGGCTGGCAGCCAGTTCTGGGAAAGATTCCAGACCTGACTCCGATTAACCCTCTCTGGTGAAACTCTGCTGGAAACCAACTCACCAGCAATTGCCATTAATCTACTTACTAATTAAGCCAATTCATTTCTAAAGGAGAAAAATTCCTTTCTTTGGCCAAACTGATGGGAGGAAATTTGAAAGAAGCGCCAAACTGTGTAACTGTAATTCAGCCAAGGACTGCTAAAACAAGGTGTTGATATATAGCTGGAGATTTAAAACAAGTTTCTAGGGCAACAATCCTTTGGAGACGGTGGTATATAGTGCATAGTAGATGAAGCTCGAATAATGGTGGACTGCAGTGTGCAATTGTACGGACATTGGTTAGAACCAGGACTGCTTTCCCCAATTAAGCCGTTCAAGGCTTTTACTCCTAGTAATTTATCTGCCCCATTTTAATGTTTCAGGCTTGGGCCACAGCTATAAAGAGTATCTCTGCTGAACTCAGTGAACACGGTCATAGAACCATAGAAAATCCCGAACTGGAAGAGACCCACAAAGATCGTAGAAGCACAACTCCTGTCTCCGGACAGAACAACCCTAAAAATCAGATCATATGCCTTGAAAGCATTGTCCAAATGCTTCTTGAACTTTGGCAAGCTTGGTGCCATGACCACTTCCTTGGATGTGGAACCTGACGTCAAACTTTTGCCCGGAGCTGACGACGACACCTCAGCTCCCCTGGTCCCGGGGCCCAAGGAAACACGGGGACACACTGCCCTCTCAGCACTCCGTGCCTGCGAGGACCTGCCCGGGCTCCTCACGGCAAGACGGTGCCCCGGCGCAGCCGCTCCAGAGGCCCACAGTGAGGCGGGGACATGTTTTACTGAGGTTTCATCTTTAGGTGAGCAACATTTAGCTCCCAAACACAGGGTCCAGGAGAGGGAGGTGAGTCGCAGGGGGACGCGGCGCCTGGCCCAGGTCGCCGTGAGCTGGCCCGGAGAGCAGGGTGTTTTTTTCACCTTCAGCTGCTGGCAGTAGGGTACCTGCGAGGTGAGGGAGAGAGGGGATGAGGGGGAGCTTCACTCTTCGACCCAGCACCTGTAGAAGGACGAGCAGACTCCCGGCTGCTCGCCCTGTCTGCTGGCCCCGCCGTCAGCATCCCTGCGTGCCCCCGCCCTCGGGGCCCGACTGGAGCCCAGTCAAGGGCGCCCGCCACCCCGGACGGACCCAGGGCACCTCCACACTTTGCTTTGGTCTCTCACACACCCATGCCCCTCCGCTATTCCCTCCCCAGCGCCTCTCTCTGCCCCGCACCACTCGCAGAGCAACGAAGTCGCGGCCGTAGGCGGGAGACCACTGCCCCCGGTCTTGTCCCGTCTGTGCCACTGGTGACGGCAGCCCTGACATTCCCAAAGCAGTGCTGAGGGTGCGGAACCTCTGGCGTGCACAGAGCGGCTAAGGGAAGGCCCGGTGCCCGGCCTTGGGCCACGGTGCTCGCCCGGACCCGCGCCCCTCGCACCCCCGACAGCCGGGCTGGGCAGATGAAGGGCACAGCGCCCTGGGGTATATGGAGTGTGAGAGACCACGCTTTCAAGAGGGGATAGTTTAAAATCCATGTGACTGATCCCTCGTGTTTTCTTGCTGTTTGTTTGGTTTGGTTTTGTTTTATTCAGGTCCGCAGCGGCGAAAGGCAATCGAAGGGGAACAAAATAGAGCTTTCGGAGGAGCCGTCTCCGGACAAGGCTGTGGTGGTCAAAGCGCTCAGCAGGAGGCTGGAGGATGCTGAGTCCTGGACATGAACAAACCACCCTCCCAGAAAGCAGCAGCCTCGTGTCGTTGCACTAAAATGACAAGATCTCATGAAACACACGGTACCACAAAGGGATTACAGCAGAACTACGGACACAACATGGAGAGGAATGGGGAAACATTTCCTCCAGCAGCTGATGGCAAAACTTAGCAGGTGCTGTAGGTACTACACTATGCCTTCGTATCTCAAGCAAACACTCAACTTCTTCGTTTAAGTCTCTCTCTGAGATAATAAAAAATAGGATGCAATATCCTAAAAAGACTAATGACATTTCACAGGTAATGCAATTTAGAAAGAAACACTTCCATGTTTTCTTTTCCAACAATGTGCATTTTTGTAAACTGCTATAAATTGCAATTCAAAAGCCCTGATCTCGCCATCCCCAATCATTTTTTATACTGATCAAATGAATGCAGATACTCCCATTTGGGAGGGGCGACATGACATTTCACTTGGCAGTTCTAAACAGGTCACGGACCTTTCACAGACCCTAAGGCAGTGGGAGGGAGCTCTTTACGAAACCGTGTAACCAAATCAAACCAATGGTTACCCCTTTTCAATACCATTGGAATGGTTTGCACAATGCTATTCACATAGCAGCAGAGAAACTGAAAGGATGGTCATCCAATGGAAATTTCTTTTCTTTTGTTTAAACTTGTGGAGCTCCAGAAAAAAATACTGGAAAACAATTACTTTTTGTATGACAAAAAGCCAAACACTTCTACGTACAGTCTTACGTGTACACCAGGGCCTTCAGCGCGCCTTGATGTTTATACAGATATAGTCACACATCTGTGTGTGGGGATGTACATTTACTGGAGATGTTGCTTTGTTTGAAGCCATAGGCACAAAGACACAACATGGCTGCCCTGGAGATGACCTATTGCTTTCAAGTTGCTTGAACACATCAGAATTTCTATTGTTGAGGTTGATTAATTGAAACTGATAAGTTACCATGAATAAAGATTGTTTTTCTGTTTAATGTGGTAGGCCTGATTTGGTAAATGCTTCATTCATGTAGCCTTGCAGTGCAGCATATGGGCAAGATTCATTCAGTATCGCAAACATATACAATTTATTATGCCTGTATGGTCACAGCCAAAAGGCCTTTCTATTTTAATGACAAAGTTTGAATGAAAAATTCCATTTAAAGAGTCACTAACATTAAGTGCGGCTTTGTAATTTATTCCTGTTGCCGGCTGCCGGAGAATCGAGCTCTTGGAAAAGCGGAGACACGGCGGGCAGTGCCGGCAGCGCCGTGCTCCGGGGCCAAGCAGCCGCTCCTCGCAGGCCTCTGTTGCCCCACGCGTGGCGCGGATGCTTCCCCACCCTGCGTGTCACACGCTGCTGATAGAACACATCCCCGTCGAGGCCCGGCGCGACTCCGCCAGAGCCGCCCCCGCCTCCGGGCACTGCGCTGGACGGGGCGGACGAGGGACCCGCCACGGCCTCCAGCGCCTCCTCTCCGGGCTAAACCTCCCACGGGCCCACGAATGCCTGTGCCTGGAGCAGGAGCTGTCAGGAACGGCGTCTTCCCCCGGCACTCCCCACGCCGCCGGTGCCCTTCCTGCGCCCCGCCTGCGCTCAAGCTCCCAGAAGGGCGGTGTGGCACGTGTGGGCGGCCGGAGGCTCACCGGGAGCTTTCCGCATCCCCACAGAGCGCAGCTCAGCCCGGTGGCGGCAGGGAGGGCGGCGGGATGCCCGCGGGTGCGGAGTGCCCCCCGCCGGCTCCGCGGGGGCGGCTACACGGAAAGGGCGTGAGAGAGACAAAAGGGTTAGTTTGCACTCAGGGGATTGTGTTGATACTCTAGGGCGAAATTAAGCACCGCTGCGGCCAATGGATTTTTGCCTCAACATTTTGTACCTTAAGTTTTCTCCTTCCGCATCTCTGACAGGGAATCACCGTTTAAAAAGTTTTCAGTATAGAAGACTCTCAGCCTTGATCTCAGTCCTACTTAAATAGCCCATGTCATTTTCTGCATCCTCTACTCTCAAGTAAAACACCTCTACAAAACAACAACAAAATCTCATCCAAAAGGGAAAAAAAGATCAAACTTGAAATGAAGATGTGACGAAGACCTGTCAGGAGCTACTGTGTGGGGCAAATCACTACACTTCAGTCCACGTGTAGGGGAGGTGATCCTGTTCCTGTCCACTTGAGGCGATTTGTAAAGCAACATTTCACAAAATCAGCATATATGACAGACAAAATAGAGCTTATGCACCATCACAAATAAGCAATTAAATATGGGGGTGAAATTTATGAAAAATCCCTTGAAAGAGCCCTTTCAAACATTTTTTTCTTTAAATATGACCTCTTAACCTCTTCCTCCTCGATTGACAGAGTAATTTGAAACAGAAACAATGTAATCTATCAAAATAAGTTGTGTTACTTCTGTAAATCAGATATTTATGTTTGAACTTTCTCTTACTGACAAGGTGTAAAGGCTCACTGTTATTCCAAGGCTTTATCTCTGAGATTCTTGTCTTTTCTGCTCATTAAGAGTCTGTCTACAGATTACAAAGTCAATAGATGCAAACACCGGACTGTGAGAAAACTCTCCCTGAGTACATAAAAATCAACAGCATTTTTGATTATACATTGTTGTTATACAATGGAAAGCACAGATGCTTGTAGGTGTTCAGTTTTATCATCTTTAAACAAAGGAAAGAGTAAATATTGTGGAAAAACTTCACCTTCCAGTGTTGCACACTTCCTTTTGCCATCCCTAAAGGTGGATCTCTATGCAGCATCATTTTGTAATGGCAGACTTAAGTTTAAGTGAAATATAGTTTACAAGTGTTTTGGGTTTTCTATCCGTAACTACAGTGCTAATTATAATTCCAACTACCAGGCAGTGGTCCTGGAGAGGATGACTTTACAGCTGCTCTTATGAATTATCCTGTAAAGACATGACTGAACTCAGTAGAGCTCTTTCACATCATTAGAACATTGAAGGATCCTGGACCCTGGGCAGGCTCCTTCAGTTGTTGAGAGGTGCCTCGAGGTGCAGATTTTTAGTATTTCCTACGCTATTGTCTCCTAATTACTACATGCATATTTTTTTAATGCTGCAATGTGTGAATTCCCAATATTCATCTGTGTTTGCACATTAAAATGAGACTAAAGTAAAAACCCCCCAAAAAACCCAGACAAAACTCTCAACTTCAATCCAATCCACACGAGAGGGCACTTAGGTATGAGGAAGCTGAAGTGCACACTTGGATAGATGTTGCCAAGCATTTAAAAATTGATCATTACTGCCAATAACACTCTTTCAAATATCGGCACGAGTTGTTTGGGACCATATTTAGAGGTTGGCAAAAATAAAACTGATTTCCCGAGCTTCCTGCGGGTACCAGTAGGTCTGTGGTGAGGCACTGCTCAAGAGGCACCGCTGCCCGTCCCGGCTCTGTCGGTGCGGTGTCACCGGGGTTCGAGGGGCACGGAGCGGTGCTGAGCTGCAGTGAGGGGGGCGCGGGGGCTGCAGCCCGGAATGCGGTGGCGGGGCTGGAAGGGGTATTGACTGAAGGTGGGTCGCAGCCACGGGTGTCTCCTTCCCCGCGCTGTCCGTGGCTCCCATGATACCTTCACATCAACTCACCATTTTATGTTAAAAGAGCAATTAATCAACAAGTTCAGTTATTCCCAGGAGAAGGGAAGACCTCATGTCTTCCCCAACTTGAGGTTCACTTTGGGAGGGCAGGGAGGTAAGAAACTTTAGGGCAGTCTGTGTAACTGCCTGTCTGACGCTTTACAGTTCTCATTTAATTATCTCAAATAAACTTTCCCTGCCTATATTGTGTATTATTGTCATTCCCTACCCACTCAGGTGTATGGGGCTTTTTGTCTTCATGCACATCACCAAGCCGTCACTCCATGGAGTCCCAAAAGAGCCTCCTCTGAAGCAGAGCTTTAGGTGTGGGTACGTGTGGCCAGCAAGGCTCTGCTTACAGCTTATACTTGTAAATACAAAAGTAGCAAAGAATTAAAAAAGTTCTATTTGAAAAAAGAAAAGGATACAGGTAAGGTGAGGGCAGGTGCTTGATCTGGAACGGATCTAAGATAAAGGGGTTTAATATATTTTCTAAGAATTTATGAAGTATTTTGTTTAGCAGGATGTCAAACTAGAATACGATTTTCTCTATTACCTTTAAAAAGGTTTAACATTCTCCATCTTGCCCTTTAAACAAGAGTATATTTGTATGGAAATAAAGAAACTATATCGAAGCTGATAAAGTGACAATTATCTTTACTATAAATTCTCTTGTATTAATAAACTTGTATGCAGATGTAGACAATTGAGGGAAGTGATGTAACATTTGAATCCTAAGTTCAGGAACTTCAAGAACAGATAAAAGAAACAGTTCACTTCTTAAAATGTACTTGATTTAGATTATCATACATTCCTAAGCCTCTGTTTTTTTGTGAATTTTCTTAAGTAATTACTTATTTCATTAAATGTCAGCAAACTTATTCACAGAAAAAACCCAATGCATCAAAGCATTGTGTAATTTTCTTGTTTAAAAAACAATTTCCCAACCTGAAAAAAATTCTAAACAGTGAACTCACCTCAGATTTACTGAAACTAATTCTACATCAGTATACACAATTCCCTGAATTTATCCACAGGTGTCTGAATCCAACCAAGAGGTGATTTCATTGGTGCTTTGACATGGAGCACTGAAACTGCTCTCACTTCCATGCTGTTTGCCAGTGTCAAAGTGTCAAAGTGATGCATTTAGCAAAGAAATTCACATTAATTTTACTAAGTGAAAATTTATGAACTGATGTCAATAATATTTCCATAAGTTGACAGTTGCAATAAAATCAATCAATGATATTCTAAATAGCAATCATATACCTGAAGCATTTCTTTATGCTTACGTCAGTTATGAGGGCTTCAGTATCTTTAAGAGAATTTCTAGGTTGTAATTCTAGACATAAAACTTATCATTTTAAAATCAAGTGCATTTGTACTATGTAGACATTCCTTTCTGAAACCGGACAAACAGGGTTCTCTGTGTATTTCCTTAGAAAGGCTAAACATGCTGTTTTCAGTTTGGAACTTTCCAGAGTTTTTCTCCATGAACACCTGATCAGATGATTTGAAGTAAATGGTTGGAGTTTCTGTATCTTCTGTTATTGGAAGAGCAAATTCTTGCTGGGTTTTGGACTACTTACTGTGCTTAATATTTTCCATCTGATACTTATTTATTGCTGCTGTTAGGATAGAGTTACTATAGGTATACAGATCCATGATTTTGAGACTGGGAATGTAGGGAAGCCTTTTCTTCATCTTTGGTTCATGCTTACTGTAAGCTCTGGAAAAGAACATTCTTCTTGGACTTTACAGTTGAAAAGTCTTCAGAGGATGGAAGAGGTGAGGTAGGAGGGCAGATGGAACCACAGAGACCTACATACACGCATGAAAGAAATTAATCTGAAGACAGTTTCTGATAACTCCCTTCTTTTGGTCTGTGATTATTTATAGATTCATCTGGTATGTGACTCCAAGCAGTGCACCACCTAAAATTTCGTATACCAAGATACAGTTCATGCAGTCAATATTGAACAAGGAGTCTGGCAGCATCATGTATCAAGACATCAGCATGGGTAGAAAGGAGACATTTTGTAAAGAAACCACTCAGAGGACTAGAATTCTGCCCATACTTACCATGATAGCCAAATTTTCAAAATCTTCACAGAAAACCTGGGGCAATAATTCTATGAGAGAGGGAAGGCAAAGCATTTTGCAAGTTTATCTTTTGAAATATGCTAGATAAGTCAATACTTAAACTTGGGAAGAGGTGAGAGATAGGTGGAAGATAGGGTTTTCTCTTCTTTAAAAATTGTTCATTTTCTTAGTACCTTTTGTGTCTTGTTCATTCCATCATCCATGATGAGAGGGTGTAGGAGTACAAAACAGAAAATTCACAAGTCCAAATAGACTGGATGCCTTCCAATAATCTACTTGGATATGGAAGTAGGGATGAGGTTGGTTACTACAGGATATTCAACACAGTTTGTCAGCAGCTAAGAAGAGACTTTGTGGACCAGAAGAGTCATTGAAAATATCAAGGCTTCCTTCAGAATATCCCATATCCTCTTTAAGGGGAGACCATAGGGTAGACATGAGCCAGTGGTACAGGCCTATAACTGAAATGATATTATATAGCACTGGTAATTAGATCATTTATTTCTGTATAGCTTCAATTATGCATGCAGATATTGCACTCCACAACCTAATAAACTATTCATGAGAAAGATATCAAGCCTGTGCAGAAGGCAAAACATTACCATGTGTTGGAGGAGTTTCAGGTAGAGTCACAATTTTCAATATGCTCCTTTGCATAGCTGAATGGCGAATTTACTGTAACTACTAAATAACAAATGAGCCAAGTTACAGTTAAGTTCATCTGAAATTTAGGAAAAAGAGAGAAAATTAAAATTGTTCTTCAAGAAACACTAAAACACTATCAGATACAGAAATGAGACATATATAGTAAATTCTCATTCTTAGCTTCATAATGCAGCTTAGTAACTTAGCTGAATGCTTGAAGAAAACCACCCGAGAGATATTCAAACTATAAGCATTTAATCAAACTTCATACCGCCTTATTTCTTGAGGGACAGTTCTAGGCCCTTACTCATTAAAATAAGCATAAATACTCCCACTGAATTATGAGAATGTGAATTTTTCATATATGCCTTTTTGCTGCATAGAATATGAGGAATTTAATATTTGTCTGCATATGCATCTGTTTTCGTATTATTTTCCAGAAAAATTTATACAGAGAAGAATATTTTTGTATATATGTGTATCTATATATGTGTCTATGTAATTTATATCTTTACCTATATCACATATATCTATACCTACATGTACCTATATTTTTGACTGGCAATTTTTATGACATGAATAAGGCACATTCCTATCATCTTACTTAAGAACCTTTAAGCCCAATGTAGTGTATGCGTAACTGAACAGAGACAGGGACAATATGAAGTTGTGTTAACCCATGACTACCCAAAGGATTGACTGAAGAACTTTCTGAACTCTAGAGCAGTCAAACAATATTCCAAAGGACTCAGTCATTATGGAGTCCTCTGCCCTGTTTCACAGAGTAAGCAGACTTTGCTAGTCCTGCATCTAGACTACAATATATCATCGTGTATTCAACATCCTTGGAAAAAAAGAGGGACTGTAATTTCAATCTGGCCTGCTGCCCCGTACCCACCTCCAAAAGAGAAGGACAGATGGCTTTTTAGGAGTGGATCTAACCCCTAAAACCTCTAACTCTACTGTGTTAGGACTTGAAACGTGAGTAGCTGACAGAGTTAAACCTTACATGCCAAACCTCAAAGTTCCTGATCTCTCTGCTTCTATCAGGTGACAACCTATGGTCCAAGTCTGAATTCACAAAGTGGCTGAAAGAGTTATCATTATGGCTCATTGTGAAGCCCTACCTGGAGTACTGCATTCAGGTTTGGAGTCTCCAGCATGAGAAAAACATGGACCTGTTAGAGCAGGTCCAGAGGAGGACTGCAAAGATGAGCAGAGGGTTGGAGCACCTCTTCTGTGAAGACTGGCTGAGAGAGTCGGGGTTGTTCAGCCTGGAGAAGAGAAGGCTCTGAAGAGAACTCATTGTGACCTTTCAAGTATGTAGAGGGAGCTTTTAAAAAAAGAGGGAGAGTGACATTTACACAGGCAGATACTGATAGGAAAAGGAAGGAATTGTTTTAAACTAAAAGAGAGGAGATGTAGATTAGCTATCGGGAAGAAATGTTTTACTTGGAAGGTGGTGAGGCACTGGAAGAGGTTCCCCCTTGAATCTGTCAATGTCCCATCCCTGGAAGTGTTCAAGTCCAGGCTGGATGGGGCTTTGAGCAACCTGGTTTAGTGGAAGGTGTCCCTGTCCATGAAAGGGTGGCTGGAGCTAGATGATTTTTTAAGGTCTCTTACAACATAAACCATTCTATGATTCTATGATTCATTCATATACTACAGAAGGATGTCATGTTTACCCAGCCAAGGCACAATTTATGTGTTATTTGTATGCACAAATTGTGGACACAAGATTGTACTGCATACAGCTGAGAATATCCAGCTTTACCAGTCTGCCTTTCTTGGACTGAAGATTTCATAATTTTTGCTCTCATATGTGCCATATGTATTGTATTAGAAAGGTTTCTTATGATAGAAATGAAGGATTAGATAAAATAATCCAGTTGCCTTGTCTTTACTTGCTGTCTCACTGAGAGAGGTACATTTAAATGCTTAATAACTAGCATTGCAGTTTTTTCCCAAGAAACATCTCATCCTTAATCACATGCAGATGGAAAAGATTTTCACATTAAATTAACCTGCATTAGCCCATTGTCATTCATAAGAATTACAATACATAATTAAAAACATACTGAAATGGAATTCCCAAAATATCAAAATATCCATAACGAAATGGACATTTGACTGATATTCTCTTGAGAGTTGTAAATATAAGAGACTATTAAATATAGATGCAGCATCTTAGGTCTGGGTGGCCTCAGCCTATCACATATGACTGTTAATCCATTGAATTCAAGTTCAGAGCACTTTTGCCATCAGTGGCTAATCTGAGGAGATGCTTCCATTTAAAATAACACTGAAGGCTGGTCAAAAAACTCTGCAGCTGAATTCCTGTTTTTGAAAGAGATCAATGTATAATAAAGAAATCAATTTGTAACAATTCTATGAATTATTATGCATTGTTTTGCCCAAGTAATATTTACATTAATTCAGTTTTTGAAACTGAGGAACTTACCTGATTTCACCATCAGTGAATGTGAGGTTTGGCTTCTCCCTCCTCACTAAATTCACTAATCTTTGCCTCTTCTCTGACATATTTTCACAGACTCCTACATTTTTCCTGTGTGTTTAGTTTCTGTAGGGTATCAGGTACCAGAAGTCTTAAGTTCTGTTCATTCCACAGACCCTTTGTGAAGAGGTCCCTGACAATTAATACTAAGGCTGTAATGATAAAAATGTACTATAACGATGAATACCAGGCACATCTATTAATATGGCATCTCTTTTTATATATTAATATATGTTACATTTTCAAAGAAAAAAATAGATTCAGAGTAACAGAGCAAGAATTAACAAATACACTCCAGCTTTTAATCTGATTCCATAAAACAAAACCAAATAAAAATACCAGAAAACAAAAATAAAATGCTAGAATAACTCAGAAAAATAGAAATAGGTGTGGTGATAGTTTGTATGTCTTTAACATATATATATATATAACATAAATAAATACTTTTACACAATAAACACTGTGGTACAGAAGAAGGTTAATGTATCACAACCAATACTTTCCAACACAACTCTAAAATAACCAGTCACAGCAAAATGTAGATTTTTTGTATCATTATGAGGCCTCAGGGGAAATAACTAAGCAAATGGTATCGATCAGCAGAATTAGAACAAATAATCAGTTAAGTGTTCAGCAATCCACTGGACATATATACATTAAAATGCCATTATTGTATTACATTAAATATATGAATACAGTAACAGACCTTACACATTGGAAAAATCTGTGAGGAGTAGAATACAGACTTTGAATTTAAAATATCATCCCTTTCCTGTCTGTAAATTTACTATAACTTTAACCACAGAATGCTGATATTTTATCTAATCAATTAAAATTGCTACCTAATTTCTCAAGGCCCAGTTCATGAGTTAATTTGAACAGCTGTAATTTTTTTCCCCTTTCCTTACAAAGAAAGGTATTACATTCTGCAGAAACAGGTCTTTTTAATGAAGAGAAGCAAAAACCTCTCAAAAATAAGAAAGCATTGTATCATGTAGTAAGGATATTTCCTAAATAAGAATATGTAGTTTGGATGGCTTGGAGTATTCTCCCTTGAATTCATGAGGGAAGAGTGATAAGTGGCAATGAAATACAGTCTCTTCCATCTCAAAATCACCACAGAGTTCAGCTCCAGTTCAGTAAGGACTAAAAGACAGCTCCAACTGATGGTCACATTTGGCCCTATATGAGTGAAATAATTGATATATATTAAGATTTTAAAGTAAAAAAACCTGTATCATAAAACAGATCTTCATAAAACTGATTTTACATTAGCTAGCATCTTTCATGGCAATTAATGTAGAATTTACAAAATTATTAGAAATCTTGGAGTTCTGTGCTCTTTGTGCAATTACAGAACCAGAACTTCCTGGGCACTTTAGCTACAAACATATATTAAGAAATATGTAAAGAAAAATTAAATGGATATAATTGTTATAAAAATGAAAGAGAACTGACATTAGAAGTACTTAACAAATTTACACTCAATAGATATTTTAAGGAACTTGCTTCACCAGACCACACAGTTTTTCATGGTTTCATAAGATACATAGAGGATATTGTGGCCACAAGAGGGCTCACATATTTTATAGTTATTTAAAAAAATTAGTATAATAAAATCATAACAATATACAGGCTAAATTCCAGGGGAATACCTGCTGCCCAGATAGTCAGACTGTCATGAAAAAAATAATTTGCCTGGTTCTTTAATAAACTATCAGGAAAAAAGTGAAGCAAAAATAAGGATGTTCCTACAGTCTATTTATTAGTCTATTAATTGGCTTTTCATAAAAATAAGTATATTTTCTATTACATTATATATTAGCTATGTGTAAAATGACAAATTAATCTCTTAATTAAACAATTTTAATGGTTTGTGTTAAAAAAATCCTCCAGCACCTGCCTATTCAGGTAACACAGTGTATACTCATTAAAATAGACCTGTCAAGAATAATAGAAACCTTTTTTCTACAGAGACTTGCATTATTACTAAAACACTGATAATATTATCATTATATTATCAACAACATAGTGTATTCTCACCATTTTCAGGGAAGAAAATAACGTGGGGCCTATTTCAATGAATACTAAATTTACTGAGAAACTATGCATTGACCTTAAAGATATTTCATCAATCTAAGAAGTACCAAGTACAATACAGAGAGTTGGCTGCGCAATAGATGTACCTTCATTGCAGTTTACCATTAGTAGAGGGGAACTGTTGCATTCCCCCACCTCTGATTTGTGTTGTGGAGATGAAAAAGTACAGGAAAAGAACTGCCTGAAATACAGTAGAATGTGCAGTTGATAGGAAATACTGTTCATTAAGATTTGGTATCAGTCCAGATGAATTTGAAATAAACTTGGAATTCTGAAAAAAAAAAATCTTGGAAAGAAGGAAATGTGATGTCTACATAATTCAATGTATTTTTCAGGACTCCATAAATTTGAAGTAATCATTTGTTTGATTCATCCTTATAGCAGTGGCAAAGACACCACCAAGCACATATTGAAGTCATTTGGCATTTACTCAGTCTCTCCTATTCTGCCATTCCAGGCAACACTAACTACCTCTGGCTGTGAACCTCACAACTTCCATACCTTGTCCCAGAGCTTTCAGACTCTAGTTCCTAGGTTCATAGTAGGGACTATGGAAGCTCTGACAACCTTCGTTAGAATAGAGGCTACCAGGCTTTTCCACCCTATTTGCGTGCTGTGGGGTTCTGTCCAAATAAAACCTTCATGTTTCTTCAAACCATAAGGATGCTGTGTGCATTACATAAGACATACAATACCAAAGTATTTGCTACAGGCAGAAAACTGTAGACCTAAGATGTGCTGCTCAACTTGTCTTTCACACTGATCAGTACCAGTGACCTCCAGAGTGGACTGGTGGCATTGATACTGGGACAGGTGGTGTCCCATGGGGCACAAGTGTGGATTTTAGATATCCTTAGTCTATAGTTTTCTGCCTAAGATAGCACTGGGCTATGTCATGTCCTGTGAGAGAGGTGCTGCCATAACGTGGTGCCAAACACATACACTGCATGTTCTGAGCTGTGGCCTGATGTTACATGGGTGTGCTGCCTTGGCAGTACTGGCTGTAGGGAACAGACCAGCACCAGAACTGCTCTAGGGTTTTGTCTTGAGGAACTGACTGATCTGTTCCAAAAAGGAATATGAGTGAAGAAACAGAGACACACTGAGGCTGATAGAGAACCAAGACCCAAGGACAAATGTAAGCATCCAAACCATTAAAAATTGTTTGTCAGCACAAATGTAGTCCTAGCACACCTGATTGTTCAAGAGCTACTTGCCTAAGAAAAAGAATAGAGCTTTTTCAGAAGGCTTGACTTTTACGAAGACCGGTTTTAGACCAAGGGAATTCATAGCTTTAAAACGTTTTTAGTCTTCAAATCAGAGAGCTATATCCCAAGTAATTGTGCTGGAGCTCTGTGACCTAGAAGCACTACAGTTCTCATCCAGTCTCTATGATGATTAGCAGGAATTTGTGGGTTTCAACAATCAGCGATTTTCAGCCAGAATGTTTCAGGATATAGCGAGGGAAGATGAAGGTTCTAGAGAAGATGGATAGAGTTGAGGGCAAAACCAGCTGAGTAAAAAGTATGCAGAGAAGGGAACAGTCATCATAGGAAAAACAGAAGAAAGCACTGAGATTCTGGGATAAAGTGTAGTGAAAGAAAATGGCAAAGTATGGAACAAGGGAGATGAAAAACTTCTGTGACAGATGTTAGGAAAGAAGACAGAGAGAAACAAATAGACTAAAAGAAGTATAATCAGATTAAAGTCTCATTCAAGACTGACATAAGAAAGACATAAAAGAAGATGTATTCTAACAGAGCTCAATACAGGTTTTGTTTTTAAGAACTCTGAGTACTGTTAACACAGTCTACAAAATTACCTGTCTGAAGTGCTTATCATTGTTATAAGCAGGTGAACACTATGTTATTCAGCCTATTAATATTTAATTCCAATCTTTTAAATGTAGATATTACATCTACGAATACTAATGACCAGGTAGCTGAATAATGTGTATAATTACCTTAATTTTCACAAATATAATTAGCAAAATGTATAGGCTTGAAGTGTTTTATCAATGCAATCAATACAATAATACTAAGCCTGTTCTATAGGATCTGGAATTTCTTTTTCATACTGTATTACTTTTCTTGATTTCTAAGACAGAAAGAAAAAAAAGTGCAAAGAGAAGTTAAATCATCACAGAGGCTTCTTAAATGTCTTCAAAACACATCTTAAAAATTTTAGCCCCTACCTTTCTGTGGTTTCACTTTGTTTCTTGGGTTTCTTAGTTTCAGCAGTCAGGGTTGCTTCAGCACTTGCTGCTCAGGTACTATGTATGTTATATTAAAGTAAGCAAAACTAAGTTTTCCAACTATGCAAAAAGAAATATGAAGTTTTGTTCACACAGACTGCTATTCTTGGAGAAAGTTTTCTTTTTTGGAGTTGTTAAATTTTTCCCATTTCTTGTTAGAATTTGAAAGGTTTTGTAACCTAAGTCAGTAGTTTGAAGTCTTTTTTTTTTTTTTTTTTCCTTTCTAAGGATTTCAAAAGGCAACATTTTGTCAAGTACAGTAAAAAGAACGCTGTGGACAATTAAATGCAATCTTGCCCTATGTGTATCTATCTGATTCTCATCTTACTGCTATCAATGGTAAAATTACCACTACTTTAAAGGGATGAGAAGTCGAGACCTATAATTACAAATTCCCCACGGCAAAACTAGCAGTTTGTGGCAAGTATATGGCCAAGTGAATCAAACACAGAGACGGATTCCTGACTCAGACTCACATTTTCACAATTATGACTATACTTGGAGTCCAGAAATCCTTCCTAATTTTGATTTTATGTGGATGCTCTGATGCAAGTCAGGTGTATGAACTAGGAAAATCCAGGCACACAGACTAGAAGGGAGCTGCGCTGCATTCCCTGTTGTGGTTGGATGGACAGGTGCCCATGGAGCAACCATGCCATACAATTTAGACACAGTCCGTTTGACTTTGGATCTTCACTCATTCAGAAATGAGAATTTCTGAAAGGTCCTGGGATAAAGCTGCTTTGTAAAAGCCTACTACTATGTTAGGATTAAAATGTTAAAGAAACAGTAGTTCTGTGAGATCCATAGACTTCAAAAAGGTCTGTATGTAAATATATATAAAATATATACCTAAGCAGAATCACAGAAAAGTTGGACTTTGAAGGGATCTCTGAAGCTGCAGCAGGTTCCCATAGAACAGGTTGCCCAGGATTGCATCCAGGTGGGTTTTGAGGGAGACTCCACAACCTCTCTGGGCAGCCTGTTCAGTGCTCTGTCACCCCCACAGTAGAGAAGTTTCTCCTCATGTTCAGATGGAACTTTCTGTTCTTCACTTTGTGCCTGTTGCCCCTTGCCCTGTTGCTGGGCCCCATTGAGAAGTGCCTGGCTCCATGCCCTTGTCACCTGCTCTTAGCTTGTAGTAATTAAAAGATCACCTTGTCAGTAGGTTCTTCCTTTTCTTTTGTAAGATATTTCTGTCTCATAAGATGTTCCTTTTCCAATTCTCTTTTCTCCTCAGGCATTATAGTTTCAGTTTCACTTTGCTTTGGCAGGGTCATTATAACTTGCAGTGCTGAAAACTGACAAAAAAGGTCTAATGAGCACACAAACTTGTTTTAGTTTCCTGTAAAACTTTTATCATTCAGGAGAAGAGCACCACTGATGAGGCATGACATATCAAAAATCTGTAAGAAACTAAACAACCTCAAATCTCCCATTCTCTCTTGGCAGGGTGTAATATATATAGCTTTTCCAACTGTAAATTATATTTTACACAGGACAGAGCAAATCTGAAAAAAACCCAAAGATGAGATGCCTGTTTGGTTTTCTCCCCATCCATCTTCTCCTACTTCTTCACACCTCACACCATTACAAATTCCCTCCCTGAAAGAGACATTTCAGCCCTGTTACATTTCCACAGGTCTCCATACAGACACACTGGACATAAATCTGGCAAATCAAATACATTATCCACCCACTTGTTTGAACAGAATTTCCAGGTTTTCAGTAGTGTTTTGTATTAGCCCTAGTCCTATCCAGACCAAGTTCTCATTTTGTTGTTTCAGCTGCAGATACATTCCACTTTCTCTCACATACACACACTGGTAGCTATGTGTCTAGTTCAGAGGTGTAAACACCAGAGTTAAAGAATAGATAGGATTGCAGATACATTGCAGTATCAGGGCTTTTTAAGTAAAGAAAAATAATTTTATCTACACACTATGAAATCTGCAAATGAAATTCATTGTAAATATTAATTATTAAAAAATAATTGCAAAACCAATCACTTGATCAGATTCTCCTTACAACAGAGAGATTTCATACTGATGTAACACCCTGGATTTCAGTGGCAATATAGATAGGTAAAGGGAGAATCTGTAAAAGCAGAATTGGGCCTATTGCAGCTGTACACAAAATGGGCTAGAATTCAAACCATGGGACAATAGTCCAAAGCAACTCCAAAGTCAGAAGATTTGATCCTCACCTGCTTGAAATAGAAGCATAGTAGGGCTTCTGCAGCCTTTACTGATATCCTCACTGCTGGGACACGGCAGGGTAGAAGAGACAGTCTCAAGACTTTCCACAGTTTGAAGATTCTCAGCCCTTGGGATGGTTCTGTGATCAAGCAGTGGCATTTCTGAACTCCAGCTCAGTAAGACAGTCAAAAAGAAAGGAATGACAGTTGCCTTTGTGCCTCCTGTAACATTTATTTTGAAAAGATGGTAACCACCCCACTTTAATGCTAAGAGCAGCTACTATCAAGGCTTCCAT
This sequence comes from Campylorhamphus procurvoides, assembly GCA_013396655.1. Classification (NCBI taxonomy): domain Eukaryota; kingdom Metazoa; phylum Chordata; class Aves; order Passeriformes; family Dendrocolaptidae; genus Campylorhamphus; species Campylorhamphus procurvoides. The sequence continues at coordinate 2,915,968 of WBMV01004137.1, forward strand.
TTTAAACATATTAATGTTCTAAACATATAATTTCCATCCATTATATTTTTTCATCTCACTCCTTTTTCTCTTTGCAAACCATTACATGCTTCTTATTAGATCACTTCAGTCATTTCTGTGTTTTGATATTCTTTCTGCTGTGCTTTTATTTACACCTCGGAAATATTTGTCACCAAATGTATCTCTCAAAACTGTGCTTTCCCTGCCTGAATAGAAGAGCAAATCTCTTTGCAGATGAGGAAAGCAACCATAAACTGGATTACAACTCAACTTTTGAAGACAAGTGAGACTTCTGCCGCTTTTCAGGGGTATCTCCAGCTGATGCAAGCATACTCTTAATACAGAGGGAGTGTTGATCAGTCTCTTGATCTGAAGTCCTTGCTATTTAAACTGTATTTCATATTCTTCAGATTTAAAACCTTAAGCAGGCCTCACTAAACACTAATGTCACTCATACTCATTAGGTTACTCATATGTTTGCTTTTGAAAGTTGGAAATGTATTATTCTAAATGTATTTACTACTGTCACTCATTCAATTCACTGAAGAACAATGGACAAAATTTTAGACTCCCTTTAATCTGACTGAAGTTAATGAAGTTAATGAAGTTTCTGCCACCTACTGATCTATGAATGAACCTGGGTGAAGGGCTATGAGACTATTGCTTTCTTGCTTACATTTGGTTTAAGTTCTCCAGTGCCTTAATTTTTTTTACATCATGTTGTCCAGCGTAGGACACCCCGTAATCACAAGCCTCCTGAATATTCTCCACTGCGAGCTTCAGCTCTCAGCAACTACCCTTGGTACATGTGCATGGTCTTTGGGCTGCCTCCACACATGGCCATCTGTCAGGATTGCATGGTGCCTCTCCACAACTGGGACAGATCTTTGCCTGAGGGCATTAGGGTCCAGACAATGCTGGTTTAGATGAACAGTTTGGCAAATACTACAAGTGCCATCTGTTCTACAGGAAATCCTTTCTCTGTCATTAAGTTCCCAGCACATAACTATATATTCTTCTCCTTATGTAAGGTTTCATGCAATAGGGATTATGAGAACGTGTTATTTGCAAATGGTTTGCAGAAACACCAAATTTCATTACGTAAATTTGATTGATATATTTCTTAGTACAGATGAACACTAACCACCTATTTGGCAGAGGAAGCAATTGCTTAGCTAGTGTTTCAGCATGGTGACAGAACCTTAGTACCTCAGGCAATGAAAAAGAACTGAACCCTGACCTAAACCTTGCAAATAAAATCTATTTCTTCCTGGAAATCAAAATAAGAATCCCATTGAACAGAATTCCAAAACTTAACTTTGGTAAGGAAATTGAGTTCCTCTAGCAGAAGTTAGGGTGTTGTGTCTTAGCACAGTGATTATAGCAGTTACATTACAGGGAAGACCTTTCATATATTTCAGACATGTAATTGAACATACAATTGATTTTTGGCAAATTAAGCATGGCCAGAATCTAATAACTAATGTCCACTAAGCTTTACAGCCATTGCTGAAACACACTTTGCTTTCAGAAACTGGAACTCTAACTTACTGGGTAGGAAAGCATTCTGCAACTAGCCTTTTGGTAACATCTCCCCATCCTTCCAATCTCATTTTCATCTATAAAGGTGAAAGTTTGAAAAACACCATATTCTGCTTATCTCAGTACAAAAAGCCACTTATATTACAAAAATATTACTACTGTATTTCAAATATATTAGATTTTCCCCCTCAACAAGACTTCCAATTGCCTAAAAAGTTTTAAAATTAAACAACATTAGCTGTTTAGTTTGTTGAACAGCCACAAAAGCCTGAGGATGGATGAAGAAACCGCAGCTTTATAGACTTGCTCAGAGATAGGCTTTCACTTTACACCTAATGCAGAAGAGTGTCGTAAATATCAGATGTAGTGCCCTGACTGGGAATTTTCTGCTTTGGGAAATTTCAGGAATATTATTATCTTTTATTAAGGTGCTGAAATTGCAATTACTTTAGCTCTGCCAAAAAACCTCCAAACCTTAAAAGGTTACTGTCCTCTTTTTTGGAAGTAGTTATAGTTTCCACTACTTGCAATACAAATGGTATCAAAATAGTTTTATAAATGTTAGTTTAGATCATATAGAAATTTCACTCCCTTTAGTCTACTTAAGTTCAGAAAGATCCAGTAAACTTGAATGAGCCTTAACAGTATTAACAGGACAGATTTTAACCCTAACAAATGTTATTTACCATTAATTATGGTATCATTATAAGGTTTTATGATGACAGGGAGTAAACTTGGAGGAATACAAATATTAAATAAGAAAACCATTCAGTATGTACTAAATATTAGGAGTTAAGGGATGAATTTAAGGAAATTAGAAAACAGAACGAAACCAAGGTATTGAACTACAAGTAAGACACATGAGGCTGTGAAACAGATTTCAGAGGAACTGTGGCAATTCTATTACCTATGACACTATTTATGCTTTGCCCTTACATCCTTGCCATCATGACATGATATGAATTATTGCTCTAAATGAAGAACAGAATGAGAACCACTCAATAAGACAATCCTTCCCTTCGATGAGACTAGCTAGAATGATGTTTCCATCTCCAGTCTCCTGTTTCTGTAATAAACACTGGTTCTTACTGCATATATCTCCATTTTTATCAACTGTGCATTGTGCAGTCATCAGTTACCACTGAAAGAGAGTATCCTATTACCAGAGTAACAGACATCCTATTATGTTCAAAATCTTAATCTATAACAGAATGGATTTTCTAGTGTAAATACAATCCCTATCTAGATACATAAAAATGTATAGAGGTGAATGCAGGTGTCCTGTGCTCTATCTACAAAACAAAATTACACAACCAAACCTGAAACAGTACAAACACACTGTAAAAGACCAGTTAACACTGTATGTGTACTTAATAGTAATTGAAAAGTAGTTGAACTTTATTGAATGTGCTATTGTGTGCTCCTTCTAACCCACTTTCAAAAATTAAAAAAGCCAAACTATACAGCAGAATCTTACCATATAATTTAGTGTTTTACCCATTAACATCATATTGTGTCTTGAATGCCCTTGAGGCCATGCCAAAGTCTCTAAGGTTTCTGAGGGGCACCATCCTGCCCAGGACTGAAGGGCTGGGGGCCTGGACAACCCCACAGCCCCTGGTGATGGCCAGTGAGGAGTGGTCCAGTCTGGGCTTTATCCTCTTGTTTGAGAGGTTGAAGGGAATAAATGTAATTTGCACTTTTTTGAAGGGTGTGTGGAGGAGAAGGAATCATCTACTGTCTTGCAGAGTCACTACAGCATTGCTTATTGTCAATACAAAACAATACAGCTCTAATAAATTAATTTTTAATTAACCAGGTTAAAATCGTATTATCTTTGATGTGTCTTAGAGCACAACAGCAATTATGAAGGGTGTAGGCACTAGAAAAAACCCAACAGTGTGAGTATTAGTAACATAACAGAACTGTGGTTATTAGGGGTGGGATATGCTTAGAAATTCAGCTAATAGAAAGAGAAAAAGCAGCAGTAAATTGGTGAAAAATAGTATACAGCCTAGGCTGATGAAAGATAGAGCAGAAAAAACAGGTGCTAAAGGAAAACAAAAAATTTCTAACATGAATACCGAGGCCAGGCAATTTTAAAGGTGAAACTATAATCAAGGGCTTCTTCAGTTCCTCAGGTAGATTAAAGCATAACAGACTTGGCCAATGGATAGTGGATTTTTGGCACAGTTATAACAGGAAATTCACAAATGCTACAAGACACAAGAGGAAAAAAAGCATCTGCAACCCAACCACAAAAATGCTACCTAACAGAAAACTGGAGGAACTGTAATTCTTATTTTATAAAGTTGCACTAAAATAAAAGTGGTCGCCTGAAGGTCAGTCCTTAAAAGAACTGAAAAAGTTTTTAGAGGTAGTGTGGAGGCTGATTTTCTGTCAAAATTTTGCATTGTTGCTACTGAGACTGAAATTTTATGTTGTTGCTGCTGAGATTTTACTGTATGATTAAAGCATTAGGACAAATAGAGATCTGGGTAAGTGTCAAAGCAGTATGTATCTGATGCTGAATCCGTGAAATAAGAACATAAATTAATTTCTTCAATAAAGGCTATTTCTCTATGCCTACAATGAGCCAGAAGTCTAAGTAACAAATAGATAATTACTAACAGTATACTAGCTTTTACTAATGACTACACTGTTTTAATATAATCAAATACCACTTTCCAACATCATGCATACTTCAACTAACCTAGATGTGCTCCAGTTCAGTTTATCTCAGCATATGGCTTGTTCTCACCACATGCCACAGATTTTCAAATCTAACTATAATTAATAGGATTTGTCAAATAACTGTTGAAGGAAATCCAGCCTCAAAAAGTGAGGCTGATTAATACATCGATTTAGATATCAACTTCTAAGCATTGACTTGGTTGTGTTTTTTCCTATTATTTGAAGTTTTAGGAAGATCAGAGATATTAATAACCCTTTATTCAATTTAAGGCATTGTGAAACCTAAATTCAATCTAAATTTAAGGATACAAACAATTAAAAAAATCTTTTGCTCTTATAATGCTTCAGTTCTTTTATTCTGACATAATAAAAATATATTGAAAAAGTTAAAAAATGCCCATAAACACACACACACACACACACACGCACACACACACACACATGTATTTTCCAGGCAATTACTTTCTAAAATGCTTAAAATATAATTCATAGCAGAAGAGAAATCCAAACAGTTTAACTGTCACTACGTTTTTGGTAAATGACAGGATGTATGGACAGACAAGAAATTACATTTTTATTTGATTATGGTCACATTCAGAAACCTGATATTAGAGTGAGTTTTTAAATAGTTCAAATAACTAATGAAATTTTTTTATAGATCTGTCATTCTTACAAAGGAGGAAAGAACATTTTTTAAAGAAAAACCTTCAAATGCTATCTAAATGTTACAAGATTTTTCCTTATTACTCTCACATGTACTTTACTTTAAGCATTCTAAATCTGGGAAGTGTACAGAAGCGCTTACAAGTGTGTTTGGAAAAGGAGGGTGACACGTGAAGCAGATTATATTTTCTCTCAATAAATCAAAGAAGTGGTTTTGATTATTCAGCATGCAAAAAAGAGAGCATAAATGGAGAGTTAATTCCTAAACATCAAGATTAACTCAAAGACATATAATTTTATTATAAAATCAGTTAGGCCACCCCTGATGGGATCCTTGCCCATGTCATTCTAAATGAAACCAGAACATAATGGAGGACAAATGAATTCCTTGAATGAACTGCTCTATGGCGTGAGTACATTTACTGAACCATGACCACATTTTGAAGTGTATCAGTGGTAGAATACTACAGGCTTTTGAAAATTACACTAAGCATTAAAACCACCTTTAAAATTAGTTATGTAGTCATGTACACTTTATCTGAAGACTCCTATATTCCAATAACATTTCTTGTTTTGCAATAATTTTTACTTTCAAGAAAATTAATTTCTTAATATCCTGAGTACTGACAGCTACAACACAGTAAGATCACTTTATATATATATTTATCTGTTTGTCAGAATTCCTGTATATATTTATAGCACATATATTATTGTTCCCTGAAGTCTGGGGCAAGTTAAGTGCAAGAACAAGCATCCGTAACTCACATCAGGAACTGGAGGACCCTCATGACAGGTATATTAGCCATTTCTCAAGAGCCTCCTGGAACCATTTAGGACCCACACAGGTTTTTTCTGATAGTTACTAACTCAGATGCCAGCTCTGCCCAAATACCCTAGTAGCATTTTAAATCCTGCTTCTGCTTCCACAGTCCCACAGTGGGATCGCATCCTACTTAGTTAATGTGGATGAAGTAGAGGAAATATTTTTCACATGTGGACGTACATGATTTTCAGCTTAAGCTTCAGAAAGAAAAGTGTTCAATACCTTAAACCTTGCTGTGTGAAGGTACTATTGTATCTCAGTAAGCTGTTTGTCTTCTGCAATACTGTGGCATGTGCTTAAGGTAGAATTTGTGCTGCTTTTGGTCTTGAAATATGCAGGTGCTATGCCAAACAGCAACCTCCTGGTTTTCTGTCCCTGTGATACACATAATCATGCATTTTTGGTAAAGCATTGCTACCTGTGGACAAAACTAGGATTTGGGGTGTAGTGTTTAAATGTTTTCCAGTGTTTTTAGCTATCTGTGAGGTACAATGATAATAAAGGGAATTCTTCCATCAGACTTGTAACTTGTAAGATGAACTGATTTTAATTGAGCAAACCCAGAGTTAGAGTTACTCAACAATTATAGCTGTCAAATATCATGATGCCCTGTGGACTGCCATGCTCATTCTCTCCAGAATAAAGGGTAAGGAACAGCAAGTACAGTGAGTACGTGTTTCAGTTCAAAGGGGTAGTGGGTCAAAGATACAGACCTAGTCTAGAAGTGACTATCCTTAACTCCATTTAAATTAAATGGAAAAAAGGACTGTTTGAAAGTCTAATATTAACCAGCATTATGGTTTATTGTAAAATTATATTTGAATGAGAAACAAAGAAATAATCTGGAAATAGTATATTCAAAAGGTGTAGGACTTTTTTTCAGATTTAAACCTATTACTATTAGCACTTTGATCTACGACAGTGAAAAACTGTCTTTCAGTTCACCATCTGGGGACATAACAATAACTAGAGGGAAAATATGCACTCTTTTTCTTTGAAAACACTGCTGAATACGAGCTGGGACTGTCAACATTAGAAAGTGACAGCAGTTCCTGGGCTTGTACTGAGTTGTAACAAAGCCAGCTACTTCTGTGTTACTGCTCAGCATTGCTCAAGGATTTGCACTACTCAGATGTTGGAAAAGCAACAATATTGTTTATAGGCAATGAAATGAAACTGTATATTTATAGACTCATTAAAGATGACAGAAGGTGAACATGTAGTCAATTGATATTTCCCCCCATAGTATTTTTCCAGGATTTTACTCTTGGTTCAATATTGAGTACTTCTGATTCTGTTTTGTAATTGTTTATTTTCATCTAACATTGTTACATATTCCAGGATTTAATCCATTAGGAAATGTCATTTTCTATCACTAACACTTTTATTTATTAAAGTAAAAAATATGAAAATTGTATGGTAATATGGAAAAAAACTACATTTATATAATAATCTCCATGAAATTGCTTCAAGCAATTGTTAAAACTTAGAGAACTTCTGAGAGCCCAAATGCTTTATTCCAATCATACATTCTAGGATTTATATTTCCAGATTCAACCCTACTGACATTATTTTTACATTCAGTGTTCATCCCTCATGAGCAGTATGTACACTAAGAGTGTTCTTATTCTCTTGCTTGTCCATCTTTCATTTCCACATTTGTATGCACCCAGAGTACCAACGAGAAGTCTCAGAGAGCAAAGCGTTTAAGTTGTCGCTGAGTCTACTCCTTCCTTGCTGTTTCCCAGAGGAGCAGCATTCCACGCTCAAGGTTAGTTCCCACCCACTGTGCACATTACTGCTCTGACTTACCTGACTTAGTTGCATTACTGCTGCATTTCTTTTGTACTTCGTACTGATTTGTTTGATAGTATGCAATGACAAGATAAGGTCACAAAAAGATGTACAGTAAATAAGATTAGGTGCTGCAGAGCAGTCAAGGTATCTTCATCACTTTCCACAATCAGTTGCAACGAATACTCCCTGCTTTGGGGACCTCAGAAGCAGACTCCCAGCTATGTATGTTCTAGATATTTGACAACTGTGTGCTTGATTTTAGAATTAGGAGGAGAGAAAAGAGTGAGACCAGTGACTCATTCAACAGCCTTTGCAAAGGCTGGACCCCTGTGTACTCATTTGTTTTGAACTCAGACTAGTACTACACCCTGCACAGGGAAAGGTTTGCCCAATTCCTTCAAGAACATCCCCTTAGATGAAACATTTTTAGATAAAAATCTGATCTAACTCTGGATCAATAATAAAACAGAAGTGGACATTTAAACCAAATTTATTTTGAAAACTTATTTTTCTCCTGAATTAATAAGAGATTCCTAATATGTAGATTTTTAATATACATTATGGATATATCAAACCTGACTGCGTAAGCTTTGACCTTAAAGGTTGCTCTGGGATTTCCAGAACTATCACAATTCAATTTATGACTTAAAATGATTTTTCTAAGTTCCTTAGAAATGATCCAGAAATGTGTCTGAGCTGTTTTCATGTCACATATCAGTTCAGAAACAGACTAGGAAGCCAAATCAACCCTCAGTTAACAGCATCTTACAATAATGCTTTCAAATGCTTTTGGTAAATATACATATGAAACTATAATTTTTAGCACTAACTAAGATCCTGTGCTGTCACACTCTTATCCCAAAAAATTTTCCCTGAAAGAGAAAAATCTATACCCTGGCCTGACTTTAGACAATCAAATTTTAAAATATTTTATTTATTATTTCCTATTTAAGACAATCCTACTTACAGCTTCAGGTCAAAGAACTCTTAAAATGTGATGAGAATTATAAACCATTTTCATTATGAAGGTGCTTACTAAAATTTATTTAATAGGTTACTTACTTTGTAGGACTTTTTTAACAGTCACAAGTGGATTTGAAAGACCTACTTTACAACTTTATACTTTGGGGTTTTCCCCCTCCCTCATTTTTTAAAAATGCAGTCCTACAGTACTTATCCAGAGTCACTGAAACTGAAAATTGAGTAAGTACTGCAGGATTGGTCCCCTATTAAAAAAGCCCAAGACACATGGTGCTGAGATTAACAAAACAAAGTAAAGCAGCTATGACTTGGCACAAAGTTTGACAAGCTGCAGAAAAGCAAATGTTTAAATAACTGAAGTGGTACTGTTTTTCTATTCACAACCTTTTCTCTTCTAAACAGTATCATATTCTTTTCCAGCACATTTAGATTGAAAGTCAAGCTGTGTTTTATTTTTTATTATAATAAACCCAGTCAGTTTACTGTAACAAAGACATACTAGCGGTGATCAGTGTGAAAGCCAGTACGAAATCAGGCTGGGGAAAAAAAAAGTCAAATGGCAAAATAAAGGACCAGCCGTCTGGAAAGTTCCTGGATCATGTAAAAAGAAAATAAAAGGCAGTGTTCGTATGAGACTAATGCAGAATACAAAAATATTTTAAGACAAAACTCTGTATCATTGCCTATGACATTTGTAAACAGCAGCAGCAAATCCTTTCAAATAATGTTGCATTTATTAAATATTTTCCAAATTTTCCTGAGACAAAACAGGAGTGTTTTCTTCTTTCTTTTTTCTTTTTTTAAGAATTCTATCATTGTTTACATCTGTTCCTCTCAAAACATGGCAAGAAAAAAAAAACAACTGTCTTTTTCCTACAAAAGTAACTAGTTAAAGTAACTTTCCTACTTAAAAAGTAAGTTTATTCAATCCATGGAATATCAAAAGGGTTTTGCATATTTTATTAGACTTGGAATAATGAATGATGGTTACAAAAAACTATGTCTACATCAGTGTCTTACCAGATTTTTAGCTAATGGTCTTTCGTTTTCGAGTTCTGCCTTCACTCACTCTTGAATTTCAATTAACTAGAATGTATATATGTGAGAAACAGTGTTTGTTTCTATATTACAAACAGGCATAATTTTCTAAAAACCCTTTCAAAGTTCTGTCTGACTGATGAAGAGACCACATATGCTTAGTTGCCAACTGGGTTTAAACCTTGACACACACAAATATTTTTGTATGATAACTGGTAACATATAGACATCTTCACTTAGAGCTAAACACTTGAATGTGGAGTTTCATGATGTTACCAGAGTCATATTAAATTAGAGCGGAGTGTGATGTCACAGGAGGTAGGAAGATGATGAAATCATTAGAAACAGAGACTTCAATGACCTAAACCTTCAGAAAAGCGAATATTTGTGGAAACCTCTTAGAGTCAAACAGCAGTGGCAGTGTGGAGCTGCAGGAGCAATTCCACTGTTCTGTTGTACGTGTGTAGAAAGACGGGCAGATGTCTGTATCATCTGCAGCAAGTTCTAACCGGCCCTTGTGAGACAAACATTGTCAGGCAAATTACACATCTAGTCTCAGCCAGGACAAAGGATTGTGCCTAAAGAACAACTTAAAAATTCTTTTTGAATTCTTCAGAAGTTCCAGAATCAAACTCCTTTAAACAGTTATACTGCATGGCAAAGCTTCCTGGGTTTGAGCTGTCTGTCAGAGCCGCTGTCACTTGGGACTTGCAAGTTAAACATCTATATTTCTTCAAGTCACCAGGAGCTGAGTTTGTTACTCACTGAATTTGCATTTTGAACATATTTAAAACCAGACAATGTTGAGTACAACATTGACATTCATCTTCTTTCATAAAAATGGAGAAATGCTCCCCTTCAGCATAATAACCTAGAAGACAGAATGCTCAGCCACAAATCAGGGCAGCAGACATTGTATGCTGCTGGGAGTTTTATGGGGCTTGATTACAATATCCCAAGTCATGGAAAAGTAGCCTAACTACCCCTCTATGATGAGAATAAGCCACCAGTTCTGTTCAAGCTGTGCCATTGGACACAAAGAATATGAAATTCATGAGACTAGATACAGAATACTCATGCATGAGTTTGACGACATACCAAAGTTGTGACTGCATGAGAAAGGGACAACCTTGTGTTTTGGCTTGCTAGATCATTTATGCATTTTACATTAGACTATGAATTACACAAAAACAATATACAAAACATGGTCTCTCCTCCCCTCTGCAAACCAACCCAAGCAAAAGTACTCAGCAAAAATACAAAGAAAGAAAGAACAAATCTATAGAAAAGTCATTTTCTCTATGCTGAGTATTCTAACATGTAGCCTAGAGATTATGGCCCTTCTGTGCCCCCTCTCCCTGTATCCAGCTTTAAAGAGGACCATGGTGTAAACTAGAGCTAATTCATTGATATATGGAGCTGCAGGTTCAAAGGTCTTCAAGTTCCATTATCAGAGCCCCGGGCAAATGCTCTAGTCTATATGAAAAACTCAGTCCTTGCCATCACTTATGATGCTTTGAGAGAAATGAGAGGGGCAATTGCTCTCAGCTAGTGCACATCTTGGCTGCCTGGGCATGAAAAGAAGACTCAGAATCCAAGTCCCACCTGCAACAAATCAATCAGTAATTTCTAGTAAGGTCAGGTGCTTCCAGTGGGTTTCATTGTCCCTTATGACAGGCTGTGTCTACTTTGAATCCCATTTTTAAGTGCTATCTTTTCCTTATACAGTGCATATTGGATACTGGCCTGTATCAACTTTGTGGATTCTGTTTCTGAAGTGAAATGTCCAGCTGCTGGGTACTACAGCAGTGTGTGCCTTCACACCCAGTCCCTCTTTTTAAACATCAAAGCTTTTTAGCTCAAGAAGAATTTATGTACATTCTGGGTATCAAGAGACCATCTTTCAACAGGATATACAAAGGAGGTGGGGAAAAAAAAATCAAAAATTTCAATCAATGTAGTTAATCTTTTAGAATTGTGAGGACTACCCCAAAGGTTTCTCACAGCATTTCAGCCCTACAGCTTACCCTGTCACCTGACAGACTGCACAGTGACTCTGCAGGGCTACCTGTGTGGGTATGGCTGTATTGGAGGCAGTTTGGGAGGAAGGTCTGTGATCCAAACTTACACAGATATGGAGCTTCCAAATCACTGGAGTGGCACACAGAAAAGAGCACCTGTGCTGCTGCTCAAATCCACAGGCTGAGGTTGCATCCATGGGAAGACACTAGATATTAGTATTAGGCAATGTCCTCTATGGTACAGAGATGAAGGGAAGGAAAATGGAGAGTAAGTTTCGGAAAAATTTTCCTGTGAGTGAAAGGGTGCAAAATTTAGAGGTAGTCTTTGAAGTTTGCAAATGAACTAAGACAAAATTTTCAGTATAAGAACAGATGAGTGGCCTATTCTTTTGAGCATGAGACTTCAAACCTAAGCAGGATTCCTGAGCACTGCCACATCTAGAAGGAAAAAGAGAAAAACTAACAGAAAACACATCCCTCCTTTGACAGACTAGTGCATTACACAGTCTAATTAATATTCCAATTCTGATTTTGAGTTTTGTGTACAAAATCACAATGAACTTTCCTTTTCAATGCTCCTATAAATATGTATCACTATTTTAAGGCTGGGAAACTTGTTAATAGCAGAGAGATTCACCCAAGGTTACAAGGAAAGGCAACAAAAATGATGATTTTAGAAATCCAGGGCCTCAGGCCCTCCCCCCCAGTATATATATATATATTTAAAATATGAATTTGCATGAGAATTTAGTAATAATAGAATTAGAATGTAGAAGTGCCACTATTTCCCTCATATTTCACCCAGAGAAGTTAGTTATCTGCAAAACATTTTGGAAATGTTTCACATAGGGTATGTTTATTATAGGAAGAAGTCCTGCGTCTATTTCTTACTTTCCAGAGTGAGAACTAAACTATACACCCTAGAAAAAAGTCCTTTGAGAACTATCACAAGATAGGAAGTCGACTGGAAAGATATCTAGATGCTATACCAGGAAAACACTGAGCATTTTCAACCTTCTATTGAGATCAATTGTTAAGTAACAAATTGGCATTGGAAACTTTTCTTAAAATGTTGACTTTTATATCTTGTTCAGATCCTGTTTTGCTCAGACAACATATATGTAATAATTCACATACACTAACAGTTCTACTGGGAATAGTGGAATATTTAACAAGCCATAGATTACAAAAAATATCCGTTTTCTTTCTTTGAAGTTTCTAGCTATTCACCTATACAAATCTTCTTATCCTCTCTTCAAAAGCTTACTGAACATGTTACTTTAAAAATTAAAGCCTTCAATCATTTTACTGTAGTTTAGTGAGGCTCAGAATTTTCACAGCGTTCTAAGAAAATTATGAAATATGACAAGATAAGGAAATCAATATTCAGTCATTATCACTCTATAATAGGTTATACTACCATACCTCAAGATGTAATGTAAGTCAAGTTAAAGTCAGTTTTCTAGGATTATTCAGACTATACACTGACAACACCCCAAGCTAGTTACTGTTCTGCCAAGACTGTAGCTTACAGAAGTAAAAATTACTTTGAACCTTTTGAACCGTTTGACCATCTGTTTCCATTTTTGATTGCGTTCTTTGAATTTTGTTATCTGAAAACGAGAAAGCCCATGAAATCACATGCCTACATGAATGTATTCAAAATGTTTGTTTCAGGTCAGTCTCCAAACCCATTGGAATGCACTGGGGATGAGAGTCCTGGCAGAACTGTGACCTTCACCACTGCCCTTGACATTCACAGCCCTCGTCCTGCTGTTCAGCTGGCTGGACAGACAGACATGAAGAAGTAAGTTCAAGAGCCAAGTGTGACTGAGGGCCCACAGCTTTTAATTAATACTGGTTTTGGACATCCTTGTTGTTAGGCACAGCCAATACAAAGTGTTTTAGCAGGTAGTTCTTTATGGCTCATACAAAACTACCAAAAATTAAAAGCACCATTGAATCAGATGATAAACAGGAATGAAGAATATTGTCTGTATCAAATTAATCTTGCCACTGTTAAAGGTGGTACTGGATCTAATATGGACATAACAAAGCTAAACAGCCAAATTCTCCTCAGTTACCATAGTTTCTAGTCCTCTATCACATATTTCATTCTGGTAATATGTGAGAAGTACCCTGCAGACTAGACATTCTACTTTCTTTATGAACCATAATAAAGCACAGGTATCAAAAGCAGTGATGGCTTACTTTAGAGAAACTTATTCTGTTAGAAACTTTCCCAGAAACACAAAACTAATTTTATGTAGAAATGCACATTCAGTCACTTTGCAGAAGCTCAAAAACTAACACTAGAGGTAGAGTAGGTTTTAACACAGTTCCCTTAAATAAAATAATAGACCATCATTTAAAAACATAATTATCTACAGATGGCACTTCTGTATTTCAGTAACTTTACAGCGTGTATCTGTCACAAAATAAGAAGTCTAGTCACATTGTTAGGCAATATTAGAACTTTCAAAACCCACAGCAAATATTCCTTTGTCATAAATTCAAAATATGTAAATATATGCATTAAAATTAGAATAAGTATGTATGGATTTCTTTACAAATACATACAAAATTTCTGGTATCAGAAGAAGACAACAGTCCAGAAACAGATCACCATCCTTCTGAAGCACATTAACAATTCCAACTTCAGGGACATTTCTTACACACTGCATTTAAACTAATAGTCTTGAGCTAACATCAGTTAAAAGTTTTTACCTAACAAATGCTTTTCTTTGTCAGAGCATTTTCGAGCATTTTCAAAATGAGAAATCTCATTGTACAGTTTAAAATCCTTATTCTTTTTTCAAGCATTTTTTTTTCATGGTCATCATCTTCAAAGGCAACCTGAAAGATTGTATTGCCTTGAATTTATAAGTAAGGAATCGGGGATTTAAATATGCTACACTGGTTTAATATTATACAACACAGTATCATATAATTTCTGAATTCTATTACAGAGTCATAATATGAATAGAAAAAAGTCAAGACTCTAAATAGGTCCCCGCTAGAAGAAAGGCTGCAGTACATTATATACAAAGCCCATAACACATGGGGACATTTTATTGACAGGAATAATGCATATCATACTGTTTGTGTGCCCTCATCATTCAGGTCAATTTATTATGGAGGCTGTGTCCAGGAAGGCAGCTGGGGCCTATCCACCCACACTTCCCCCCGTGTTTATGAAGTGCTGTCCGTAACTAGGCAGGCAGGAGGGACTGTGGACAGGCAACACCAGGGGGTTGCAAAGTGCATGGCTAAGGAGGGGGGCTTGTTGCCTTTGTGTCATTCCTCAGTGACAGTGCTGCCAGTGTCATGAGGAGCACATCACATGTCAAAGCGGTGAAGTTTTCAGGCTGGGAGCCGCATGGAGTCCATCAGGCCTTCTGATATCAACACAGTTGGTTTTCTACTTGGTGTCGGAGCCACCCAGAGGCAATTCATATTCTGAACATTAACATGGCTTTGCATGCCTGTCACACATAGACCGTGCAGGGGTTTAATGCTATTGAAGACTACGGTTTAAATCTCTATGCAAACAGTGATTACCTTGTAAGAAGGTTCCAGGATAACATGCAACAAAAGACTTTAAAGTTATAGTTTTAGTAAAGCAAACTCATTTACATTTTTATTATGCGTGTCCTTTGTTTAAATCTTGCCACGTCCATTATGGAAAAGACTTCTTATGCAACTGAAGCTTATTGGGACAGCTACTCTTTTTTTCTTGTTGGTTTCAAAGCTATTGAAAACATTTGAATATATTGTCTTATGGCTGTCTAGATTTTACTGCCACATATTTCTTTTAAAATTACAGAAAAGCTTTCAGAGCTGGCACAGATCTTTATAGTAATACCAGAATATTAACTAACTCGTGAAACCATTTAAAATATTAACACAAAAGAGAAGACTCAAACAACAGTTGCTTTGCTTGCTAAGGAAAATCCAGCATATTATTTGCTTTGCTTGGTAAAAATATGAACTCTTAAAAAAATGTTAAACACCTTAAAAAATTAAATTTGAAGGCTTTGAAATGTCATGTAAACTTAAACTATAGTGTAAGGATGGGAAAAATTTAGTCCATAACTATTTGGTTTTCTTTGAAAAAGACAGTTTTGGGCTCAAATTTACCAGAAGGAATTATCAATGTACATAAAGTTTTGGCCACAAAGTTTTTACTAATTTTTTAAGAAATTGTCTAAATAAAATGAAAAGTGCTTTGCAAAGTAATTCATATTAGTGTGTGGGTTTCTTTCCTGTGCTGAAGAAACTAGCAGCTTACATAAAGACCAAGTATGAGTAACAAGAATGCTATTTTTAATAATGTAAATTCTTTAATAGATTCTAGCGAAATACGTCATCAATATTTCGTTTTAAACAGTGTTCATGCAGTAACAGATTTAAAATTATTCCTCTGAGATAATTATGAGAGTGCATGCTTTTACTGAAAACTTCTACCAAATCCTGTAGACAGCTGAACACGCTGTAGAGAAAGCAGTAGTGTTAAGAAAACAGCCCATGCAATATTTAAGTAATTAGCTGACACTCTGCTCTGGCAGTGGTCAGCTCTAGACCACCGCAAAGCCACCTTAGAATTTCAGAAGACCTTTTAAGTAACTGTTACAGCTCTTAATAGGCTTAAGTATTTGTTCCTTTGCTCTGGCTGTGTTTGAGCATCAACAGCTGATGCTCAAAGAAGCACCTTTACATAAAATAAACAAAAATGTTTTAACTAACTCTGTGAATAGCTTTTAAGCGGTATCTCGATGTGCCAGTAATCTTTCACCGCTTTAAGGCAAGGATATAAAAAGCACAAAAGACACTTTCCCCCCCAACTTGCCCCCTGCCCCCCACCCGGACAACCTTTAGCTGGAGCGCCACCGGCTGCCGCGGCCGGGAACTGCAGGTCATTAGCTATGCAGTCTCCTGCTGCAATGAGGACACTCATTAGCAAAATGAACAAAGGGACAATTTTCTGTAGCTACAGTCATCTGTTACACTTTGAGTGGCAGGTTTTGTAGCAATGTTCTCTCTACCATCTGCCCACAGCGGTAGCGTTTGGCTTGCTTAAACTGGGGAACTTTTAAGTTGTAAGAAAAAAGGGCTAGAGGTTGGAAGGTTATTATAACATGGCTGATAGAGGACACTTCAGTATCTCTCACCTTCTCTGATGTATTTCCTTCATTCTAACAGCTTTACTGCTTTAAGGGAAAAAAAAAAGGCAGCAGCATATTTTGACCTTAGTAATTCTACTGTATATTTGCTAAGGTTTTGTGTTGTAGACTTACGATGTCTTTAATAATACTAGACATATATGCACACATAGTTTTGAAGCATAATGAACTTCAACTAGATTCGTTCACCTGTTCTCGCAGTGTTCTAGTCAAACAGGTAAAGGTGAGGCAATGTAGCTATTTACCATGCAGCTGAGAAATACGCACTTCAGTTTTGGTGCATTGCAGTATTTAATGTACGTTCAAAATAATAATTTTTCCTTTTGAATAACAGCTATGACTTTTGCACTCTTTTTGCAAAGAAATATGATGCAAATTACTTGATGTTTTCCTATGACATGAAAGATGAAAATATTTTAGCATATTTTAAATTTAAATTTAAAATTATAAAGTTGTTGCCGTTGTAGATATATTGGTAATTTTCCTTGAAAACAAATGCTTTCTTGAAAATCTGTCATTCAAATGATTAGGTACGTCTGTGTTTCAAGTTCTGCTTGAGGTATTTACAGGCTGCACTGTATGCACACCAGAGGGTGCAATTGCCAAGGCTGTCATCCAAAGCACTCATTTACTTCCACACCAGTTAAAACACACCAGTTCTGAGTCAAGGGAAATGATAATTTCGATATTTATTTACATTTATTGTTATTTTCCACAACATCTTACATCTTCATGTTCACAATTTTAAATCTTTCACAGTTTATATCTGTATATTTCAAAGAAATGCACTTTAACATGGGAACCTCCAGCATGGCCACTGGTTGGATACAAGCCTTTACTTCACAGTCAGTCACCGTGTTATTAACCTTCTCTCTTCAATTCAGCTAATGGATATATTCTATTAGGGCTTTCTTGAAGGTTTCAGGAGATCAAGATGTCATAATTCCTTTGACAGTATGCTCTAATCAGCAATCATTCTCATAGTGGTTTCATCTTGCAGCCACTGTATTCTGTTTTGCCATCTATGGAGGCCTTTTAAATGTAACAAAACATAGACACATCTTAGGAAGTCACTACCAAGTTGCTACTGGCTCAGATAGCTCCATTTACCTTTTCATGTCATGTCAGAGTTGGAAGGATTAGAGACAGCACAGGTTCGGAGGGAAAACAAGCTTTTCATTGCAGATTTTTTGGCAGAAGCAAACAGTGAACTTTTCTTGTTTCTGTTTTGTATAACTGCAGAATTTCAGACAAGCTGGTGATGACAAGATTTTTCTGAATGGATGAGCTAATGATTGCATAGACCCTGAAGTAATCCTTGCAGTGCAGCATAAGAATGAAGGTTTGGCCAGCCAATTTGACACAAAATGTTTACTGCAACCAACAGTCCATACTTTCCTGTTTTCTATTAATTCAAAAACTTGTCTGGGATGAAGATCAATTAGTGGATTTTTGTAAACTGTTATTAGGATACTTATTGTGACCTGGAGAGAGATTAAGCATTCTCTTAAGAGAAAGATCCCAAAGCGCAAGCAAATATCCCCAAGACTTCTCTTTGGCAAGGTATTCAGATTCTGTAATCAAGTAATCTCAAACTATATGATAAACAGATTTAAACTGAGTTTTTCAGCTTAGGGCACTTTCTCCAGCTCTTAAAAATGTTATGGCCTTTTCTTGTTCTCTAACTATGCAGACTAGGACTCGTAATAGTGCTCAAAGGCTTCAGAGATCAAAATATCTCTTTATATTTATCTGGAGCCTGTTCCAGTGCCCAACTCCCTCTCGGTGAAGAACATTCTCCTGATACCCAACCAAAACCTCCCCTGACACAGCTTCATGCCATTCTTAGTCACTGGTCACCAGAGACAAGAGATCGGTGCCTGCCCCTCCTCTTCGCCTCGTAATAAACCTGTAGACCACAATGAGGTCTCCCTTGAACCTCCTTCAGGCTGCATCAGTCAAGTGACCTCAGTTGCTCCCATGAGGCTTCGCCTCTAGACCCTTCACCATCTTTGTAGCCCTCCTTTGGACATTCTTCAATGGCTTTATATCCTTCTTATATTGTGACACCCAAAACTGCACACAGGACATGACGTGAGGCTGCACCAGCACAGAATAGAGCAGGACAATCAGCTCCCCAACCAGCTATGCTGTGTTTGTCCCCAGAATTATCATATTATTAATGATTCTAAAAATTTAACTTAAGAGTAAGGTCATACAATCACAGTCACTTCCTTTGCTTCCAATAAATTGATTATTTTGTTCTTAATGGTGCCATTTATAGTTCTTTCTTTAATACATTGTCCATTTTATGGACAGGTCGTTAATAAAAGCTGTTCTCTTCTTTGATTATGAGACACTGTCTTTTTGCCCACATAATACTTCTTTTCTTCCCAATTTCAGCTTTTTTGTTCATATTGCATTCAGATTTTAAGTGTTGGTCAGCTTCTCTCACCAATATAAATCAAGGTTTGGAAATATTGCATGTACGTGCACCAAAACCCACTGGCATACACAAATGTGTTCGTATATTTACGGCATAATTTACTAGTTTCTCATTCACCTTGCTCTCTACTTGAACATAGTGTGCATTTCTAGGCCCCAGAGCTTAAGAAGGATGTGAAGGCCCTTGAATATGCCCAGAGAAGGGCAAAAAAGCTGCTGAAAGGGCTGGAAGGAATGTCTAGTTTGGAGCAAAGGAGGCTGAGGGGTGACCTCATTGCTCTCTACAGTTTCCCAAGGAAGGGAAGTGAAGAGGAACGTGCTGATCTCTTCTCCCTTGTGTCCAGTGAATGGACACGTGGGAATAGTTCAAAGCTGCACCAGGGAGGTTTTGACAGGACATTGGGAAGCATTTTTTTATTGAGAGAGGGGTCACACACCTGAAGAGGCTTCCTCGAGAGGTGGCTGATGCCCCCATTCCGTGTCTCTACAGTGAGTTTCACAGGCATTGCAGTGGGTGTACACATGCCCTTGGGTTAAGAGGCAGAGTCCAAAACCTGCATCAAAATCCCTGATGATGCACTAAATAATTCAGCACTACAGCACTAAAATCTACATCTAACTGATCTTGTACCACTAAAAGCTGCAAGGCAGTTTAAGTACTGCTGACAAACTATTTTGAATCCTAGTAGCAATGAAAGGTTTAACATCTGAATTCCACTGGAAGTTATTAGTCTCTTCTCAGCTTTCTGATCCAGCGAGGTGTTCTAAAATACTCCCACCAACTCAGAACTTTTAAAAGATAGTGAGGAGATGATTCTCTACCTGTAGAATTTCACATACTGTCTACCTTAGGTGGCTGCCAACACAGTTAGATGACATTTCCAGGTGTCATTAGTATTATACACATCTCAGTGATACATAAAGAGCAGGGATGAAAAAGCAATACAGTACCAGGCTTAGCTAGAACCTCTTTAGAGCCTGAGACTGCTTTTTATCAGCCTAAAGCACATGTGAAGTTTTGAAAGAGTGTTGCAGATTTCTCACATTTCAGTGAACTCCCGATGAGTACAGTTAATTTGGGCAGAAGGACAAGTTTATGTTGTGGAAGGGGGATAAAGGTGAGGTATGGGCATATGAGACTGAATTATGTCTCCCATTTGAAGACTACAGACTGAATAAGCAGGACAGTTCTTTGACATTATAAATAGCTATTTATGTCTGCATTTGGGTGGGGAGAAAGATTCATAATTGAAAAGAGCTTTTCATGTCTATTAATGGTTGTACTCAAGTAGCTGTCATACTCCATCAACTTCTATTGCATCAAAAAATCATAGTTAACACCACAATTCTGAATTAAAAAAAGAAAATATTTATTTTAGAATTCCCAGAAGGAGTGGTTTACTACCTAATAGTAAAAGGGAATATAGACTATTCTTCAAATAGTCTGCATAGTCTACAGCTCTCTTTTAAACTAACTCTGCTTAAAACATTGAAAGTAATTTCTAGAAATACTGTAATACTCACAAAACCCCTATTTTACACTTGGGTTTGGAGCAGAACTTCTTTCTTCAACTAACAGTGCTACAGATCATTACTCAGGAATGAAGAACAAAAATAAAAAATGAACTTCTTTACTCTCTGTGAAGTTTTAAAAAATCCTGTAGTTTCTTTCTTACCCTTTCCTTCATTGCTAAAGCCTAGGTTTTGCTTTATAATCACACACTTTAAGCTATGCAACATTCTTGAACTGCCAATCGTCTTCTGTTACTTGGCCAGTGTTTTCATCATTCTGATTTCCTTTCACATCTTTTTAAAATTCGCCGGCCTCACAGCTCTTCATATCTTTTCTGTGAACTTTTCTCCTTTGCTTCACATTTCTCTGTCCTATTCTCTGAAACATCCACATGATTAATGCTGGTTTAAACCCATTCAGAAGTGCACCTGTTCTCCTGTCTCTGCATATGCCTAGAAGATCATTCATTCTGTAAAAACACATTCTTTTCTTCTTCCAGGATTCTCTATGATTTTTTTCTATGCTGTATTATACAGTAGATGTTTTAATATACTGGACACACTTCCCACTATATAAATCCACCTAACTGTGCTATGTATAAACAGGAGAATAATTTTACCTTTTCCAAATACCCACGAGTATTTTTTATTTTTAATATTGACTTTGTTTTGTTGAGAAGTAAAAACTTGCATGCTTCATTTGCTTGTAGGGGAAGGAAGTCCGAGTTTAAATTCCATGCTTTCTAATGTGGATTACTTTTGCTGTTCCTGTTACGTGCTGGAATCGGTCAACACGGAGGTTTGTGGTACAAGCCCAGAGGGCAGCAGGGAACCACCTGGAGTGCCCGCAATTGGTCACCATTGCTATTTGGCAGCCTAAGAGTTCAACTACCAAATTTATCAAGACATTTTCCTTTTTTTTTCCTTTTCTTTTTAATTGAACCAAACAGCATTTTATGTGATTACTATGATTCTGCCTCCTGACAGACCCAATGGCAAGACTGTCAATTAAATCAGGTTTCCTTCATTTGCTGTGAATTAAACCATGCTCATCCCTTCATTATTTGACCATCCACAATAACATGGAAAAGCAAGCACTGACTACATATTTGGGTTTAATCCTTCACTGCTTGAGTATTTTGTGATCAATTTTCACCAGTTAAGAAATGAAAAACTCTGCAATTTTTGCACTCTTCCACTGGTATCTACTAAAACACCTCATTCATGTACCAATTATGAGATTACTTACCTCAAACTGTACTCAAGTATCCTAAAGTGCATAAGGAAGTAAAAACCCCAATATTTGTAAAAATAAGTATATTTTTTGTGTTGATTATTTCCTTTTTATTAAATACAGTTTAAATGCCTAGTGCTCATGAAAAATTCAAATACCTCCTCCAGGTTTTGAAGCACAAAGCTATACTCTGTGATTAGTTTATGGCACATTAATACTCAGAGCAGAAGTCTGCTACCACATTAATGACTAAACCCCACCTCAATATTTGCCCTGAGAGCAGCCAGTGCATCACATAGCTGTTGTTTGTAGTTTTGTTGAATTTGGAACTCTCTCAGCAATTCAACTGATAATAAATTAATGAGATTTTTTGATGTACAATAAAAGCACAGGTGCAAGTACAAAGCTGAGCCAAATAACTTTTATACACTTTTAATTTTTTTTGTTTAATAAAATTAAATCCAAGTTCTTTGACTTAAATAGTATGCTCATGTTCCTTTCCCAGAACTTTTTTTCTGCATTGATTTTTTAAAATGTTTTTTAATAATGTTCGTATCAGAGGCTTGAATCTGAGGCTTTACGTATATTTCTCCATTGCAGGGAAGGCTCACTGGTTGCAACATGATTGCCTAACAGTGTTAATGCTGGCATGGGCTGTGATTTCCTACCAAAAGATCACTAACTATATTTTTCAAACACATGGGAAAAGAACTGTAAATAATTTATACATGCAGGGAGTGCGCTAAGTTTATTGTCTGTTAAAATATTATAAAACATTTTACCAGAAATAACCATGCTACAATTGAAGATGTTTTCCTAGATATAGTTGTTAATATGCTGAGTACATTGTAATCTACATGCTGTTAATTGCAAATTTGCAAAAGATGCCTTACACAGTCACTATATTAGTACTTTTTACTTATTTCCAATACTTCAGTGAATTACTTCTCATTAAGTAAAATACTGTATTAATATCCACAAAGAGGGTATATGAATGAGAAATGGCATCTAGTGAAGACTAACATAAGTGAAAAAGAATTTTTTCATTATTCATTTATGTAAAAACGCAATGCCTGTCAGTGGATAATTTAAAAATTTACAAAGATTTGAAGCCTGCTGTTCACTAGTTTCTTCATACTGTGCTTGAACAATGTTTTTGTAGATGAATCAATCTTGACAGAGGGAGCAAACAAGTTAAAAATCAAAATCTTAGTATTATTTCTTTTTATGTACACAAAGTAAGCTAGTCCAAAGAAAAGTGAGGCTCTTTCATTACTCTGTTCAAGATGCTGATGGCTAGATTCAGTCACCCAAACACAAGCTTCTAATGCATTTCTATTCCCATGTTCAATTTGGCATGGGTTTCTACAGTTGTCGGAGCTCACAGCCTCATATCCATGCTTTGGACACCATAGGCTGTCAGCAGGAGTTTCATCTCCAGAGTAAAACACCCAAATTTAAGTGTCTACATAAGCACTAGGTAAGTTTCTAATATAGGCAATGAAGCAAATGAAACCTGACTCAGTTACTCATGAACACGTGGTTTAGTGCCAGAAGAAATGAGGTATGGAAAACTGACAGGGCTGGCTGACATGACACAGGGCTGAAGGAAACCTGTCCCTTTCTGAACCCTGGGCAGAGGCCAAGTATCATATCTTTAGACATCTCCATGGAACAGAAGGACAGATCTGTACTGACTGTATGGGAAGATACTCTCATGAGACACTTAAATGTAGGTTTCTTAATCTGATAAACTGATCCTCAACCCAAAATAACAAATTTGACTTTAAATAAAGTTTTGGGGAGTCTTTTATAATGAAAATAAGAAATATTGCACTACAATGTTGTCTGATGAAATTAAAAACTTACTACATGGGAAAACTGTAATTTCTTTATGCAGAACAAAATAATTAAAAAATTTTAAAAATGTGCCCAAATTAACATATATTGCCACATCAGAAGTATCAATTACATATTTGTAATGTTTTTTGTAAGTACCACTCCATTGCATAACTCCTGTGGATGATAAAAATTTAAAACTAACATTAAGAAAACTGTAACTCAAGAAATGAAAGACCTGAATAGACAAATATGAGCACAAATCTCATTAGTCCTGGGCAAGGAAGGCATAATGAGAACTGTTCCTCCATGTAAATACACTTTGTATCCTGATGTACAAAGTGTTCTCTGTTAAACTAAAAACTCCCCCTGCAAACCTTCTGTATTGCATATTTGGAGGTTATTTGTACTCATTATTTGACAGGCAGAGAATATTTATGTAGGAAGGATATTTAGCTTTCTCAAAAAATAACTGACTTAGAAACACTCAAGTATCTGCCAGATGGTAACTACTCAGACTCTGTAAAGAAGACCCACACATATGTATCAATACAGATATCAAAATGCAAGGGGCCAAAGCGTCTTTATAAATCCTAATTCAATACTCTACAAAGTATTTTTGTAAAAAAAAAAATTGAAATATCAACATTTTAGCAAGATGTAACAGAGGAAATATTAAAGGAAATATATTCTGCTTATGACTGACTCATGAACAAAATAGTCTGAAGTCTTTCAGGGGTTACAGGTAGAATGAGATACTGCTTTTAAAAACAGTATCAAAAACATTTAATTTTATTTCCTACCTCTGTACATACCATCTGAGAACTAAAAAGTTATTCTTTCTAGGAATTAACCTCTTTACACACATTTTATAACCTGACGCACCTTCCTTTGAAATTTCTTACAGAGTAAAGGGACAGAGAGACACACTTCATTTTGGAGGGACAGATCTCCCTCTGCAGGTCTCTAGAGGCACCCGTCTTCCACCACAAATTACTAAGGCACTTAGTAATTAAGCAGGCTGCACTGTGCCTCCTTTCAGACTGCACCCTCTCTCGGTTAAATTTCAGTGACACACTGCTTAAGGTACACATATAATTGTGCAAGAGTAGATAACGTGATTTAGATCTTCTTTCCAATTTGCTTTTGCATGCAATTTGCAGAATTTAATCTCCTGTACTGGTTCTAGCTGAGGTAGAATTAATTATCTTCATGGTGGCTAGTGCAGGGCTATATTTTGGATATTTTGTACTAAACACAGGGTTGATAATATAGTGATGTTTTTGTTATTGCTGAACAGCGGGGGTGCACGGGAGGTTGGGAGGAGAAACAGCTGGAACAGCTGACCCCAATGGACCAAAGGGATATTCCATGCCTTATGACATCATGCTCAATATATAAAGAGGGGGGAAGAAGGACGAAGTGGGGCACAGTTGGAGTGATGGTGTTTGTCTTCGTACGTCACTGTTACACATGAAGGGGCCCTGCTCTCCCGGAGAGGCTGAACACCTGCCTGCCCACGGGGAGCAGTGAATTAATTCCTTGTTTTGTTTTGCTTTGCTTGTGTGTGCGGCTTTTGCTTTTACTAATAAACTGTCTTTATCTCAACCCACGAGTTTTCTCACTTTTACCCTTCCCATTCTTTCCCCAGTCTTGCTGGCGGGGGAATGAGTGAGTGGCTCCTGGTGCTTGGCTGTTGGTTGGGGTTAAACCACAAGATCTCCTTAATCCAATGTGTGAGGTCTCAGCCAAACTCATAACTCACTCAAGGCAAGTGCCAATGGAACTGACAGGCCCACATATTCACAGACTCTTAGCCACTATTAGGTTTAAACCTTCAGAATTTTCACTTATCTTTTTTGTACCTTAAACAATATTAATCCGTATGTAACTGCCTCTGATTCAGATAGCCAAGCTAGTCTCTACTTTATCTATTAATACTTGCATACTATTCTATTTTGAAAAATTTATATAATTTAAATAGGTATAGGAAAACAGAAGCCAAAACAGATTCCTTAAGAATTACATGAAACAGAGATAACAATGACAGAAGTACCTTTTTTATACCATGAGAAAGACTCTGTTATGATATTGTCCTAATTTACCTAGAGTAAAGGTTGTGTAGCAATAGCTAGCTCCTTTAATTCTGGTATTTCTTTGGTACCTGTTTGTGTAGCATGATCTGTGATGCAATATCCTACTTTTAAGTCATCTGAATTGCAAGGACTACAAAACCAGAAAGAATTGGAAGACACTTCCAATATTACAGTACTTGCATTAATAAAGTTAATTAATTTCCTGTTAATAATGGAAATCCAGAGGCAAAGCGCCTAGATTTGTTTCACCATTTTGCTTATCTGACCTTCTTAAGACAGAGGGGTGTATCGGGTTTGTGTGGCTAGGTTTTGGTGGCAGGGGGGCTACAGCAGACAGCACAGTCAGTGCAGGAGGGGCAGGAGGTGCTGCAGGTGCCAGAGCTGAGGGTCCCCTGCAGGTCCCTGGTGGGGCCGAGACCCACGGGCAGTCCGTGGGGAGCCCACGCCGGGGCAGGTGATGCCGGCAGAAGGCTCTGCCCAGAGCAGAGGGAGGGCGGCTGAGTCCCTTAAGGGCGCCACAGCTGCCACTGGAGACTCCTGCGGCTGCAAGGACAGCCTGGAGACCCACACTGACTGTCCCTGTCCCTGCCCGTGTCCTTGTCCGTGTCTGTGTCCCTGTCCATATCCCTGTCCTTGTCACTGTCCGTGTTCCTGTCATTGTCCCTGTCCTTGTCATTGTCCCTGCTCCTTTCCCTCTCCCTGCCCGTGTCCCTGTCCCTCTCCCTGTCACTGTCCGTACCCCATCCCCCGTCCGTGCCCCGTTCCCTCCCCATCCCCATCCCGCCCCTCCCGCTGCCGGACGTGACGCTCTCCCCGGTTCGGTACCGGGGCGGTGCCGGGTCTGGCCCGCCCGCTCCGCCTCCCCCCGTTCTGCTCCCGGGCACCGCCTTTCCCACCTCCCCCGCCTCCCGACAGCCAGGACGGTGCTCCGGTGTTCCTCCTGTCCTGTTTGGTGCCACAAATAGCCTCACTCCCTGTGTTTCTCCATGTTTTTCTCATTTGGCGCACATTAATTTCGCTCAGAAGCCTCTTCCCCACCTTAAGGCAGCGCCTCGCTGCTGGAGCATCCCCCCCAGCTGAAGGCTTAAAGGCAGAAGGGCTGTCAGGTTGTGCCAGTGGTCAGAGCCTCACTGGAGTGTATCTGACGAGAGTTCATGCACTCCAGGTAAATTAGGTCAAGCAACATTTCCCCCACATGATGGCGTGTTTCAGACAATACTGCTTGTAATGCAGTCCCAATGCAATGATTCCCACCACACACAGACCATCCTGAGCTTCATCCACCTCTCCCTCCTCCAGGCTGTTTGAAAACAGAGGTGAGAGGTTCAGGTAGATTTTTTTAAGATGCAGAAGAATGAGAAGAAAATGTGGAGGAAATATGGAATAGTGGCTTAGGTGCTGGAGTTAGAAGAAGAAAAAATCTCGGGCAATTTATGACTGTAGGCTAGAAGAACGTGATGTCAAACGAGTATAAGCCATTATGAGTGCCAGTTTCATTGTGATAGCAAGCTTAGACTTTGACATTGTAGTTTTCACGTGGTTAGATGATAATAGTGTGATGATTAAAAGCATAATTTCTCATAGTTCTCCCTTGATAGAAGTCAATCAGAGACCATGGGCTAGCTGAAAAAACTATAGAGTTACTAATCTAAGTTGGAACACACAGTTTGATTTGTAGTGCTCTTTGACCTCAGTAGCTATTAGCAGTTACATTAAAAGTCCCTTAAACTTTGCTTGAACTCCAGTTACACCTAGAGAGATGGCAAACATTCATCACCAAACAGCATATCAGCATGGCACAAGTCTATAGATATGGAAGCAAATAATGACTTATAGATGCTGTAAGGATTTTTAAACAGGATGATTTCTTCTATGGAGTTGAATTTTGCTATGATTAACACCTATGCCTATTCAACATGATACATAATTTTTATGGATCATAAATCACCATGATTAGGTGGATAAAATCATTTCAAATTCTGTGAATCCACAGAACTGTCAGGGATTTGTATGGCTTTTAGAAAAAATGTACCTTTATTTTCAAGAATGAAAATAATTGTATTAATTGCACCTTTTCTGCAAGCTCTGAGCAGTATTGCCTTTCATCTACAGAAGAAAGATGGAAAGTGATACAAACTGCTAACATGCAATTAAATGCTAGATTTGTTCTCTTTCTTGAGCTCAAGATGAAAAATGGATAAACCAGCTATCTCTATTATAATAGCAAAACGTAGTTGATAAGAAACTTAAGAAGTTACATATAGGAGATAAATCACGAGTACATTGACAAATGTTACTTCAATATAAAAGAGGAAGATTTCATTATTAAGTCAGATGTGCTGAGTAATTGTTTAAATGGATACTTATAACTTAACTATTCTTCTCTGAAGAGAAAAATAAGAGTAATTGAGTGAGTGGCAGAAATTGTTACTTGGCTTCAAAAGACCATTCATACAGCCTGTCTTACTTTTAGGTCACCTTTTAACACTAATAATGTATGGAACAATGCATTTTGGTTTGGGAAAAAGTCCAATTAGCTATTAAAAACAGATAAAAAGTTTATTAAGGCTGTAGCGTGATGAGGCAAAACCTGCCAAAAATTACATCAAAGATATTATGACATGTAGGAATCAGATTACAGCTTAAGAAAACTCATTTCTTTATCCTATATATTGCTTTGATACAGATGAAAGGAGCAAGCTGTATCTATTATTTCTGATCAAAAGATTCACATTTATCTGTGAACACTGAAAAACTCAACACTTTGTTTGCAATATATTTCATCCTGTGTTAGTTATTTTTTAATTTCTGATTACAGTCTGGTCTTAACTATTTTAACTACTATCTTTATGTTAAGTAGATCAATGCTTCACACCCTAATTACCTGCTGCACTCATAATAATGTTGTTTATTTAGAAAGGTCTTTGCTGTCTAGCTGGACAAGAACAGCTATTGGTTCTTTTGAGATAATAGTCAGAAGTTATTTGTTTATGGTTTCCATTCACCAAACGCCCTGAAATGAATTTTTTGATAGTGTTGATCCAGTTGGGAGCTGCTGAAAATGGATTTGGAATGGTAGTGGTGCCAAATCTAAAGAAATAGTATCTATGGCATAATAAAATCCTGCTTTTACAATTGCAAAATTAGTTTACTTGTAATCTTTGAAAACGAGATCCTACTTGCCTCTGGTTTGTGCCCCATCTCTCCAGGAACATTGCTGTTTCCCTGGCTGGGGCTTCTGCTCTCTGTGCAGGGAACGCTGTGGCACCACAAGTGAGAGACTGGGCTTCTGCATCTGCTTCTCACGATGGCTTCCCACTCAGCTAAGGTGAACTTGACCTCTAAGGAACTGATACTTACAGTTGCACATAACACCTTTTGAAAACAACATACCCTTTTCTTGCTTAACTGAACCACAGTATTTGGGATCCATTATGTTAGAATGGAACAACAAAGTTTCTGTGACTGTTTGCAATGTGTCTGTTTGTGTTTTGGGCCTGGAAATGTGAAGTTTCAGTGACAGGATGAAACTGGAAGTACACAAAAAGCTCCTCTCCCCTTTCAGCCACGTCAGGTTTTCCCTTCAGGTTCCAATTATGATGATTTTACACATTCAGACTCCATTGACTGAAGTTGTTAAGAATTATTGTTGGCTCATTCATTTCTGACTGAGTCTCCAAGATAGGCATGTTCATGTGCTAACAGATCTTGATATTTTTTTCTTAGAACACAAAATCTTAATCCCATATTTCAGGGAAACAAATGATAGAGAGGGTGACAATAAAAGTATGACAATCAATTCCATAGATATTTCCAAATTTTCCTTGTCATCCAAGCCATGTTTGTTGACCTAAGAGAAACACAGTATATCCATTTTATTCTTACTGGCTTTGTTAGAAAAAGTGCACAGATCTTTATGCATATAGATCCTTTTGCAAGTCTGATACAGCGACAGCAAACTTAATAAGAGAATGTTGCTCTTTGTTTAAACTATTTACTGTAATTCCTTGGAATGTTTGGGAGAAATACATGTAGTAGCATTTTAAGAAGAGAGCTGTATTTGCAGGGGGAGAGAATGACAGAACAAAAAAAAAAAAACAGGCAACAGACATAAATGGAACAAAGAAGTAGGATTAGATATTAATGCACATTAAGATCAAATTCTTTCCCCAGCTATTGTTCTCTGTTATCATTAAACCATAATAGCCCTTGCATTCATAGGCCATCCTGATTTCACCATGCTGCTGCTAGTATTCTGTTACCAGGATCCTTTTATAAAATAATTTGCAGTTATGTCATATCTGAAAGCCAAGGCTGTGAGTCAAGAGTAAATTTATTCATTGCCAGTTGGTATCCATTTCTTTTTGGCCAACGTTACCTTTAATTTAGAAAGCTCTTCTTACTCCCTAATATTTCATCTGTGATGTATTTATAGAGATCCCTTCTCAATCTTCATTAGATAATGCAAGCCAAGAACAGTTGTCTGCTCTTGTTAGACAGCCACCAGTGCCATTCTAACTCACCTTTGCTCTCATTCCAGTCAAAATTCAACATCCTCAGGCAATGTTGACCAGAAATGTATAGAGTATTCCAGATTAAGTCTCACAAGTCCATTCTACAAGAAATACTTATTTTGGATACATTCTCATCTGATGTGTTCTAGGACCCTAATTGTCCTTTTGAAAGCTACATCACATCAGATGTGTAACAACAGAAAAGGAGTGGGGTACCCTTTCATTTTGCACTGTTGAATTTCATATAGTGACTTAAGCAATTCTGTCTCTAGTCTTCAGAAATTTCCCATATGATATTTAAAAACTCTTTATTGTAACAATGCTGCTTAGCTCTGAATCCTTAGTGAAAGTCAGTTGTACACCAAGTGCTGGTGTAATTAATCAAAATATCAAAAGTCAGTCCCAAGATGGATCTTTGAAGAACTCCACTAGCAAGTTTCTTTCAGTGTAACAATTCCTTTAAATTATCTTCATTTGTCCCTCTTCTAGTCAGGCCCATCACCATCTTCTATTTCTTATTCTAATTCCTATTTAATTGTTTTGGTATCATGTAGTATCAGAAACTTTATTTAGATACAGCAAGATTAGATATATTAAATTTCCATTCAGATAGACATGCACAAAACCCTGTGTGTCCAGGCCTGATATAGTGAAGCTGACTGTACTTGGGATTCTTAGTCTGAATTACTAATTAATTAATGCTTAATTTTCATAGAATTGTGCTTACATATAAATCACAACTTGAAAAGTGTTTATATTTTCATGCATGGATAATGTAACTCTTACAACTAGTGCTTCTTTGTAACAATGTTAATGTTTCAATTACACTTAAGTAAGTACTGAAACCCTCAAATTGCTAAAATCTTGTTTTAAAATTTCTGTATATACTCACTTAAAGCCTCAGGAACACTACTTTATATTTCAGGCTAAGGAAATTGAGTTAAGATTTCATTCTGATTGGAGTTGCCAGTATAAATCCACTAACTGAAGAGTAGCTGTACCTGATTCTTCCAGGGAAAAATATTTCAGATTCAGGCTCATTGTTATAAATGCTTTTCAAAAGATATCTCTTGTTATATTAGAACTTTGAAAATTCAGATCAGAAAAAATAATTCCATATTGCACATTTAGGTATGTCAGGAAAGCTTTAATTATTTACACAGTGTAGGATGTCAGGATGAATTGATGTCATCTCTGCTCTCTAATGGCTCTACCTGTGTTATTTTTTCATGTTAAGACAGTAGAATTAAGTAGCTGTGATCTGGCCATGCCGTAACAGTGAGCTCTGTGCTACACATATGGAAACAGAGCAGGTTTTTAATTGTGATGAGGTAAGCTCTCTCCCTACATTTCGTCAGGGATTTGACACGACTTGCTGAGCTGGTTATGTAGCATATAACCACAGCCCTTTCCCACAGGAAGGACTTGGCAGTGGAACAACAAGGCTGGTTAATGTATCTACGTGCTATTCTGTGACTCTCAAAGCATGAATGATGAAATGTGGTTTTCTGTGACACTTGCTTCTCTCTGTAAAATGATGATTCCTCCTTTTGCTGCTTATTGAAGGCAGAAAGGCAGGGAAAGGTGTGCATTGCAAGGTTGTGAAGGATAGAGGGGATGACATTCCTCACAGAAGTGTCTGTGTCCAAAGTCTTTTGGTTGTGAGGCCACTGAAAGTGGAAGTGTTGGCTGCTTGCCACCTCACAGGAGTATTTTTTCACTTCAAGACTAGAAAGTATTGCACCTTCTTTTCTACCGCAGTTATTTTATGCTTACAGTTTTTATCAAGGTTCCTCTATTAATAATATTTCCTGTAATTGTGAGTGTTGACTTCCTGCTTCTGGTATTTCTGTATTACCTACTTCCCCTACCTTCTTCACAGTCTGTCCTTGTAAGAACTCTGTTCTGCTCTTGGAATTAGCCAAAATATCTACTTTCTGCAGCCTTAAAGTTGCCATTAACCAACATGAAAGGGAGGGAAGGTGACTTATTTCCTGTAACTGGTTAAAAAAAATAGACATTGTGAGCACTTTTATATCTTGTAAGATTTATTAAAATAGAGAAGATAACCTTTCTAAACATCATGCACACTATAAAGCTTGTTTACATGACATTATTACCACCAGTTTTGGTTTTTTGGTTGGTTTGTTTGTTTGGGGGTTTTTATTTATTTTTTTTCCCAGAGGAAACAGCACTGCAGATCCCTTTTTCTTTTTTTCTGGTAGCATCTTAAGACCCTGTGCACAGTGACCACCACAAATGCTGTCTACACTTCTGAGTAGAAATGAGAGACTTGACCTGCGTCATTGCTCACATTTAGAGACTCACTTATCAAGTGGGATACCACCTGAGCCCTTGAGATATGAGCAGATGTCTATATTTATCGCCAACAGTCCTTTTTCCACAAACTCTTGCCACATGGTGTCATAGCATCTGTTACATCTCTAATGACTGGTGCACCCATACAGTGAATAAAATTTTAATATAGCAGAAGCTGAACAACAAATTGTGAGGCAAAGCTCTCTGAGACACAGCCCTTATTTTATTCAGCATATTCACATCATGGTGTAAGTGTGGATACACTGTCCCTCCTTTTTATGTTAGTAGTACATTTAGGGTGAAACAAAGTGGGTAGTCTAGTTAAGCCAATAGTTAAGCCATCACAAAGCAACTGGTGTCAGGAGGAATAAAAGAGCCTGGCAGTGGGAAAGAGCAGAATTGGTTCTTTTGGCAGTTCTGTTGGCTCATGGCAGCTTTACAGATTTACTGGGTATACTGTGAATAAGTTACCTTGGTAATTTTATGAAAGGAATGATATGATATGACATATGATATGATATGACATGATATGATACAATTGCCTGCAGGCAACAGAGGATAAAATTGATGGTGTACTAGTAAGTTCCTTCTAGTTCCAGTATATATGCATTTCTCCCCTATGTTGGAGGATCCTTGATATATTTTTCTATTTTCTAGTAATTTTCCAGATCTTGTCCTTGGTATATACCACTTCAGATTATTAGTATAAATTCAACATTTCATTTTGCAATTATGTACAGAATGTTATTAATTCATTAAATACCTTATCCAGAAATATCTTTGGCTGAAGGGTTGTTATGCCAGCACACAAAAAAATAATAATAGTAAAAAAAGGCAATGGGAATGCTTATTCAGTGTCATTCAATACATCATTTAAGCTAGCTTGTCCTCTCTCCTTCACTAACAAATGTTCCTGGTGATGTAATTAATTTGTTTCTTCTATGTCAGTCATGTATCTACTACATATTAAAGTTAAAAGTAGTTCCACTCTCATGCATCTTGTTTTACGTCAGTGAATACCAGTGCTGTTCCACAGCTGTTTTTGTGATTGTGGTTTGCCTTCTAAACAATCTAAACAATTCCTGGAATGTGCAGGGTAACCAGTGATAACAGTCATGTCAAGAGAAACTTTAACCATGGGAGATGTTTATGCTTTATTACTACAAGAATTGTTTTGAGGACTATTCTGTAATAGCAAAGGATTGTACGTTATCCTATAATGAGTGAACCAGAAGCTCAGGAATATTACTCTATGGAAAACAGTGAAAGGCATCTCCATACTGTGTTCTCCTCACTTTCCAAACCCTTCTAGTGCATGTGAGGCCACAACATGCAAATTAGAATACAGGAGTATTCTGGAAGCAATCGATGTGCATGTTGTGTTTTACCCAGGCCACTTTAAAGCAAAATTTAGTTTTTCCCTGGAACTAAGAGCAGTTCTATATGCAGCTGAGGGAATTGTTAAAGACCCCTATTCTAGTAGTGAAAGGAAGTAAAGACAGAACCTTTTATAGATATAATTGCATTAAAGTTATTCAAATATTTCCTTGAAATTTCTATTTCACCAGAATTCTACTCATAGCACTTGATCATTCCAGATCCTGCACCCACTGGTGGTGAATGTGTTCAAAGCTAGGTTGGATGCAGTTTTGAGCAACCTTGTCTAGTAGAAGGTGACCTTGCCCATGGCAGGGGGTTGGAACTAGATGATTTTTAAGATCCCTTTCAACACAGGCTATTTATTCCGTGATTACTCTTGGGAGCAGACCATGGTTTAGGATGTTATTGTTAAAACCAGATGTCAAATATTCAAGAAAACGACCTTTTAGGAAGTGCTGATTCCTGGTAACTCTTTGTATGAGAGTTGAAAGCTAGCCATGAGATGCTTATTTGGCAGCAGTTCAATGGGATTTTTGTCCTTGGTCATCCAGAGAGACTGGATTCCCCTCAGGCCAAGTATGTGTGACTAACTCTGAGTGCTCAGTTAAGAAAAATGTTGGTTGCATTACACTGTCAGTGTTAAATAACAACACAGGTAAAACATACCAAGGTGAGCTTCTCTTTCCATTTGCTTCACATGGGAGGTAATGAATACATCAAAAGTAGTATACTATTAACACCAAGACAGTGGTTACAATGTTTGTTTTCTCTCTCAGTTACCTAGTAACAGATTTTGATTGTATGTTAATCTTATTGGAGAGCTTATTATGTGCATTTTAACTGAAAATATAGGAAAGACATATCTGTTTATAAACAAAAAGAGAAAAATAGAGCAATCTATTTGCTACCATTACAAAAACCTGCTGGCATATTTAGCATGTATTTCAGGATATTATTTGGATTTTTCTTCAGAGATAAACAAGATTTTTGTCCAGAATATGCTACAGTAGAGCATCAGAATACTAACATGATGGTAATTTGGGCAGACAAAAATCTGTTTCTTTCCTCAAATGAAGCACCACAAGCATTGTACCTCATTGTTATGAACAATCAGAATTAAACAGCTGCCCATCCGTTAATGTACCACTGTCCCAAATAACCTATGGTTTTGGAGAGGCAGAACAGTCATTAGTGGGAGTTTCTGTAATATACTAGAAGAAAGAAAATCGCAGTATTGAGTATTCAAAATGCAGCACTCAGTCCTGAAAGAAGTGGTCTTATTCTGCTGCATCAATTTACCGTTCTCTAACAGAAAAAGCTGCCTCTCTCTCTTCCCCCCTCTCTGTTACCAGATTTTGAAGACTTTAAACCACCATCCTGCATTCAGCTCTGGCATTTACTAGCAGACAGCACAATTCACTAAGCCAAACTATAGTACCTTTTCTGAACTAAAAGAAAAAAAAAAAAAGGCAGGAGAAGAACTGGTGAGCACTAGTAATCTGTAGCTTTATAAGTGACCAAACCCACAATGAAGAGCTACTGGCATATTTTAAACAACCTACAAATGGGTGGTTTCCTGTTGTTTTACATTAAATCTTGTATCAGTATACTAGAACACACTAACTTGGGAAAGGATATTTTCAAATTTTGACCCAGAAATAATACTAGATAGGAACCTTTCCTTTGTTCCAAGCCCTCATTCCAAGGAGGGAAGATTTCAGTTTACTACAATTTGATCAATATATATTCCTCTCTAAGTAATGATTAGTCCAGAAATAAAGACTCACTAACTGGGCTCACAAGCTATATTTAAAACAGAGTTCTGAACATTCTGAAATACAGGAGTCACTCTGTAATTTCAGAGCAGTTGTAATATCTTATCCTCCTGTAGCAGGCTGCCAGAAATGCTCCTGGGATAAGGGCCATCACCGTTTGTTCTAAAGATATCAACTTTCTGGCTGGCAGTGGCAGGTAAGTCAGGGCATTTGGGCTTTGACTCGTATCTGATACACCTCTTACATTTCATCTTCGAAAGCAAAATTTTGGATGTATATTGAGCCTGTAAATTTTTATTAAAAGATTCCCAACAATGCATGGAATTAACAGCTGTGTTTTATCCAGAATAAAAAAGTAAGATGGATGTGAAAACTGTGTCCATAAATATCTACATTTTTTTTGCATGAGAGATTTCAGCATTTTTTCTTCAACATGTAACTTAGCAGAGTGGGTCAGAATACGTTTTCTTTGTAAAGAGAATGAAACTCCATACAGTGTTTCTGGCAGCCCTGGAATCAACTGCAGAGACTGAAGATAGGAAATAGATCCCTGAACATTGTTACAAAATACAACCAAGGCTCCAAAGAAACCATTATTTTCAACACTGCAGTGTGTTGCAACTGATGCTCTTAGATGCCTTTTCAATGAATGTAAATGGAACGATGAAAGAATTTTTTCCTAATATGCAAACAGAGGGGCTTCTGGTTGTTTGGGTTTTAAGTTCTACAATCTACAATTTGATTACTGACATTTTTCTGAAGATATTTGAGACTGAGGGATGGAATCCAGATTTTTCTTTTTTTTAAATTTTAAATTTTAAATTTTTAAAATTACGTATGTCAGTACGTATGTCTCCTCTTTTGTTAGGAATGAATGTCTGTCTTAACACTTGATCATCATGTAAGCTGGTGTTTCTTGATCAGCATGCCTGTGAGAATGTGATCAAATCCATTGTGCACAGATCATGTCATCCTCCATGGACAAAGGCTTAGGTATGACTTTATTTATACCACAGATGAGGCTAAGACACGGCTTGATTTTAGGACACTACGGGCACTAATAACCCAAATATCAAAGATATTGGTGAGACCGGTATTTGAGCTCGGGTCTCTCCTGTCATTACGCGGCGGTTTGTACCACATTTCCACAGGGCTGCGGATGGACTGACAGCAGCTCACGCCGGCGGCTGTCGTAGCCCTAATAGATGAGCGTCCTGACCATCCTCCCGCTCCAGTCCCGCATCCCGGCCCCGCATCCCAGCTCCGCAATCCGGCTCCGCACCCCGCTTCGCATCCCGGCTCCGCCCCCCGCCCCGCATCCCGGCCCCGCATCCCCGCCCCGCATCCCGGCCCGGTGGGCGGGCCCCGTGAGGTCACGCTCGCGGGCACCGCCCCCGCCGCGCTCCCGCAGCTTCCAGAAGGGCCGTGCCCGCGGGGGGGCCGGG